>JAWZSL010000005.1:12592630-12832630 GCA_034769285.1 Lutjanus argentimaculatus | reverse complement strand
ACAAACCAGATACAAACCGTCTCCGTCTCCCTCCGATGAATTTCAGTCGTCTCTTTAAACTCGCTGATTTGGAGTTTAAACTGGTTCATAACTGCTGTATGAGGATAATATGTAAGTTCAGTTAGGCTAGGTTTATGTTAAATTTGGCTAAATTAGGTCAGGTTTAGCTAGGTTTAAGTTAGGCTCAGTTTAAGTTTAGTAAAGCAATGTTAGGTTAAGTGAAGCTAAGTTAAATTAAAGTAAAGCTATGTTTCAGTTACATTTAGCTAGATTAGGTTAGGTAAATTAGACTGGTCTTAAGTTCAGGTTGGTTAAGTTTAAATTAAGTAAAGCTATGTGAGGTCAAGTCAGGCTAAATTTAAGTTGTGTTAGGCTAAGTTTAAGTTAAATTTGGCTGGATTTCAGTTAAGTGAAGCTAAAGTGATTATGTCAGGCTAAGTTTGAGACAGTTTGTTTCGGGCTGGCTAAATTTAAAAGGAAGCTCAAGACTCACCTTTTTAATTTGGCTTTTAACTGATTTCTTATTTCGCATATTTTACTATTCTTATGCCTTTAATCATTTTTATTTTATTTATTCTTATTGATTTTATTTTAAGTTTTGTGCATTTTTTACTTTTAAATTTTCTAAATCCTCAATTTATTTATTTTTTGACTTATATCATTATTGCCTGTTTTTATTCCCTGTCTTAATCTTTTAGTTAGTTTTTAGCTCCAGCGTTTCCTCATGGTGGCCCTCCACACTGGGAGTTGTGTCTGGTCTGCATGCCCGCGGGGACGCCGTCCTGGAGATCCCTCAGACCCGGGTGACTGGAGAGTGCTCTGCAGTGGTGTGGAGTCTGCTCTAGTCTGTCCGGGCTGAGGGGGCGGTCTCTGTGGCGGTGCTCCCTGTGGCTGCGGACTATGGTGCCTCTCGGTGTGGATGGCCACCCATAGGTGGCTTTCCTCACCTGGATCCTCAGTGCCATGCCATGTTACCAGTCATATATCATTGATGTGGGCTGTGTGCAGTGTGTGAGTGGGTGGTGTGTGTGGTGTGTGTGGTGTGTCTGTGTGTGTGTGTGTGTGTGTGTGTGTGTGTGTGTGTGTGGGTGGGGGGGGGGGGGGGTGGGTTCGATATGTGGGGATGGGAGGGACGGGATTTCACTTTTTATTGTTGTATGTTTTGTCATTTCATTTTTCTTTCTGTTTTTTCTTGTGAAGCACTTTGGGTTGCATTTTAAGATGTATGAAAAGTGCTATATAAATAAAGTTTGATTTGATTTGATTTGATTTGATTTGATAAATTTAAGCTGAGTTAAGACAAATTAGAATTAGGTTAGGCCAAGTTTAAGTTAAGTTAAGTTAGATTTGGTGTAACCCCCGAAGGTCTCAGCAGTTTAACTTCTCTGACATATAAATAAGATCAGTGACACTGATCAGATCCACAGAGCGTCTCTGAGTGTCCTGATGGAGTCAGTATCTCTGTCACACACACACACACACACACACACACAGACAGATATAATAGACAGTTGAGATGAAGATAAATGAAGTGGGTCAGTGAACTGCAGCAGATTGAGATAAAAACCAAACAAAGAGGAAAGAAGAAGAATTCTTTTGTGGTTTCAGTAAAATGTGTGTGTGTGTGTGTGTGTGTGTGTGTGTGTGTGTGTGTTTCTCCGTCTCCCTCTGATGAACAAACTAAACGTCCTCACAGCAGCAGAGAGGAGGAGGAGGGAGGGAGGGGGGATGGGGTACTGAGGGGGTTTCCACGGAGACAGCAGCATCCCTCAGGCTCACCGTGGTGATTACCCGACAATACAATCAGCTTCACTTCCTCTGCCCAAATTAGGAAGTTAAAAGATGTGGAACATGAAGAAGAGGACGGGCCTGTTTCCTGCCTGGAGACGCTACAGTCTGTCCTCAGAACAGCTCACAGGAGGGTTACAGCTGCTTTATACAGTTTTTGTTGAGATGGTGAAGGTCTTAAAGAGGTTCCAGGGGTATTTGAGGAGGTTGTCGAGGACATTTAACAGGCTACAAAGGTCCTTGAAGAGGTTGTTCAAGACTTTAAGGAGGATTTAAAAATATATTTGGTTGTAGGAGTCTTGAAAAGATTTATAGGGTCCTTGCAGGGGTTGGAAAGGTCCTCATAGAGGTGCTTGGCAAGGTTGTATTGGTCCTTGTTGAAACTGTATAGGTCTTAAAGAGGTTCCAGGAGTCCTTGAGGAGGTTTCAGAGGACAGCGAAAATGTTTCAAAGGTCCTTGAGGAGGTTGTAGAGATCCTCAAAGATGTTCTAGTGAGATATATCCTTGGTTGTAGAACACTTGAAAGGGTTCATGAGGTCCTTAAATAGCCTGTAGAGACCTTAAAATACATTTTCAAGGTCCTTAAGGAAGTTCAAATGGTCTTTAAGGATACTTGTGAAGATTTTGATGATGATCCAGGGTTCATCAAGGGAGCTGTAAAGGTCCTTAGAACAGGTTTAGAGATCTTTGTGAATGTTCCAGAAGTCCTTGAGGATGTTAGAGGTCTTGGAATGGTTGCAAGGATCTTCAAGATGTTTCCAAGGATCCTTGTTGAGCTTGTATAGGTCTTCATGAGGTTGAAATCTTAAGGACATTGAAAAGGTTACAAAGGTCCTTGAGGAGCCTGGAGAGGTCTTTGGAGAAGAGGTTATATGTGGTTGTAGAACATTCCTGGGGTCTTTGGGGAGGTTGAGAAGGTCCTTGAGGACCTTGTAGAGGTCCTTATTGAGATTGTAGGGGTCTTTAAGAGGTTGTAGTCCTTGAGGATGTTGCCAAAGGCATTTAAAGGTTACATCCCGAAGAGCTTCCTTGTGGAAGGATCTTTTAGAGGTACCCTAGGGACAATGCAAAGATCCTTGAGGAGGTTCTAGAAGTCTTTGGGGAGGATTTACGAGGGAATTTGCTTTCCAGGATCCCTGGGGTGGTTGCAAGGTCCTTGAGGTGTTTATAGATGTTGTATCAGTTGGTTGAAATTGTAGAGATATTTAAGACATTGCAGAGGTCCTTGAGGAGGTTTCAAAGGTCTTGAAAGTGTTTATGTTTAGATTTTCTATCCTGCTTTTAAAGACAGGAGTCCTTACAAAAGTTTCAGAGGTGATGTGGAGGTCTTGAGTTCTTGAGGAGGTTGCAGTGGTTTCAGGGTTCCTTAAGGTGTTTTTGAGGCTCCTGCGGAGTTTGTTGAGGTTCTTTATCAGGCATCAGTGTCCTTGAAGGAGGCTCCAAAGGTCTATAAAGAGATTCAGGTTGTAAGGAATTTTGTAGAGGTGATAGAGGAGGTCTCAGAGGTTCTTGTGGAAAATGTAGATCAAGAGCCTTGTGAAGGGGTTTTAGAGTCCTTGAATTGATAGGAGGCATCTTTTAAGATGTTTCAGAGACCTTTGAGTATCTTGTGAAGGTTTCAAGAAGTTTCATATGTACCTGAGGGACTGTAAAGGTTTTAAGAGGTTCTTGAAAAGGCTGTAGAGGTTCTCACAGAGGTGATGAAAATTATTCATCACAAATATAAATCAACATCATCTCGTCCACTCTGTGTCAGATTCTCCAGGATCACTTGAAGACAAATTAAATGAAAGTCAAAACTGTAAAGGCTGGGGGCGGACGTTTAGCTCAGTGGGTAGAGCGTCCGACCCATGTATGGAGGCTGTAGTCCTCTGCAGCGGCCACTGGTTCGACTCCCGCCCTCGGCCCTTTGCTGCGTGTCATCCCCTCTCTCTCTGCCCTGTTTCCTGTCTACTCTTCAGCTGTCACTGTCAATAAAGGCACAAATGGCCAAAAAAATAACTTTAAAAAAAAAAAACAAAAAACTGTAAAGGCTGTTGTTTGTGTTTGTGGTTCAAGTTTGAGTTTTGGCAACAGTTACACCCCGTCTCAAACATCAGAAGTTCAGAATTGTGTTTTTCATTTAAACATCTCACTCAACAGAAACACTCTCATTTATTGGTGTAACTGTTTGCAGCAACCTAAAGCTGAACTTTGTGTATTTTTTCAACAATACATGCTTAAACATGAGGCTGCTGCTCATCTAAAAGGGACTGAAAACATTTTTTATCCACATTTTATACTCCAGGTGGAGCAGTGCTCTGCAGAACCTGAGAACAGCTCAGTCTGCTCTGGTTTAATCTCCCTTCACTTCATCCAACAGCTGGCAGAGTTTATTTGACGGCAAACCGTACATTTACTGCCACAAGACATCTTCACTGCTAAACTTTAATCAGGAATATTCACACATATAAAAGGAAAACTGCACAAGTTTGGCTGCTGATTTGCTGCTCGACGTCATGAAATGTGCAGATGAGAGGGATCCTAAACAGCCAGATGCTTCAGTGTGGCATGATGCTGACATGATGTTTGCGGTCTAGGTGGGGACAGTAGATTTTACTGAGAAGCAGAAGAGGAGGCTGACGTGACTGTACAGCGAGACATTTAAACTGGTATAAAGCCACTTCTTTTGGTTATAATAATCTGTAATAATCTATAATCTGATTTACTGCAGTTTTTGTTTGCTTTTGAAATACTAGACACAGGAAGAAATTAAATCATTCAGTTTGAGAGACTGTATGACATAATTCATATTTCCAAAAACAATGCACATCTTATGTCAGTCAGTTGTTGAGTTTTATTTCAGCAGCATCACTGTTATACTGCTTATAAAAGCAGAAAATTAAATACTTTTTGAAGTAAAACACTGTTGAGGAGGCTGTAGAAGTCTTTGGGGAGGATTTAAGAAGAAATTTGCTTTCCAGGATCCTTGGGGAGGTTGCAAAGTCCTTGAGGAGCTTATAGAGGTCCTTGACAAGGTCGTATTGGTTGGTTGAAATTGTAGAGATATTTGAGACGTTTCAAAGGTTCTAAATGCATTAATGTTTTATCCTGCTTTTAAAGACAGGAGTCATTTCAGAAGTTTCAGGAGGTTGGGCAGGTCTTGAGATGTTTCCAGTGTTTTCAGTGTTCCTTAGAGTGTTTTTAGGCTCCTGTGGAGTTTGTTTAGGCCTTTATTAGGCTTCAGGAGTGTTTGAAGTTGGTTTCAAAGGTCTAATTAGAGATTTAGGTTTTAAGGCTACATTTAGCTACAGTTCCTACATATGGTTCCTGCTCATGAAGCTGGTGTCACACTAACATCGCTCTCTGACAAGGCTGTTTTAAATCATTTAGTGATATCAATAATGTTAATTATAGTATATTATATACAAGGATGTTAGACAAACCAAACATGTATAAACATCAGAAACAAAACCATAATGTTGCCTCTAAACATATTAATGTTGTGCCTGATTAAACTGCAAACACTTCTCTGTGATTATTTGTTAAAGTTTCACAAAGGTAGATCTTTGCTTTCCTCACAGACATAAAGGACCAAACTACCAAATTATGATCCCGTCTTTTTATTAAACTGAGGAGAAGACAAAGGCAGAATCATGTTGAGGAGGCAGTTAAAGGCTCTGTAGCAGCGTCTGCCTCCGTCTGCTGCTCGTAAAGATGAACCATTAAAATGTGTTCAGGGTCCTGCAGAGAGGACCCGCTGCAGCTTATTGTTCATGTCACACTGTCACATCCCTGCTGATAACACACACACACACTCTACCCTGAGTCTCTCTGTGTGTCTGTGTGTGTGTCGCCCCCCAGGACGGATCAGCTGACAGGTTGTAGCTGCTACCTGCTGGTTCACACCTCAGGCTGCTCTCTGCTGACACCACAGCATCAGGCCTCTTTCACACCTCTTCCTCTTCTTCTGCTGCAGACATCTGTTCTCAGCCCAGAGAGTCTCAGAGAAACGCACACACACACAACAACACACACACACACACACACACATTCAGTCAGTCAGGATGATCAATAATAAATCAGCAGCAGTCAGTCTCTGAACTAACCTCTGGCTCTGTGTATTTGCTGGAATACTCCATTCTCCCAGGGCCTCTGAACTACTCGTAGGCTCTGTGTATTTAGTGGAAACTCTCCATTTTCCAATAATACTCTCAAAGCTGCCTTCAGGCTCTGTGTATAAACTGGGAACAGCCATTCTCTGAAGCAGAAACATGCAGAGAAACTCACCAGAGGCTTCATTACAGAAACTTTGTTTCAAAGAGAGAAAAAAAATCCTAAAATCTTCCTGCTACATGTGAAATTCCTAAACTCATTGCTGCAAATCTTTACTGAGGAAATCCTCACTGTAACTGTTCCATTTTGCTCAGCAGAATGTATTTTTTAAAATTACTTCATCGTTGCACTCGTCCTTTCTCCGTGTTCATGTCATCATGTATTCATCACACATAAATTACCCAGCGTGCCGTGCTGTTGTCACATGTGTTTCTGGTTTGATGGATTGTGACTTCGTGTTTACGGCGAGAAGATAACGAGCCTGAAACACATCAACACGCATGATTACACATGTTCATGCTAACACATGCTAATTCACACACGCACACAGCACATACATGATGAACTCTCACATATAGACCTATAAATAAAACATCAGATGATTCTCACATGATGCAGAGCAGATAACTCCCTCATCTTTAAACATGGAGTCACTTAAGATCAACTACAACTGATTAAAACAGATTAAAAAAGACTAAAAACTCTGCAGTTTCTGTTTCTAAATCCAAACAAAGATGGTGGCCGTTAATGATGCATCATAACTCATAACTCTGAAAACAATGAATATTATATATTAACAAATACAGATTTCACCATGAAATTTACCCAGTTGATTAGTTACATTAAGCCAATTATCTTTTGTGTTACAATATTTTTGAAATGTAATGTTTAAAAATGCAAATGAGGCTTTACGGATTGTGCTCATTTGCCCAAATTTCCAGAATATAAATCTTTTTAAAACTCTTGTTTCATTCTGTTGACAGTCAAAAGTTTTTACAGCAGGAATTTCCAGTATATCTTTATCACCCCATAAATCAGAAAATGTATCAACAGCCATAAAAAATCCATTTTCTCCATGTTTTTGTGAATAAAACGTTCCATAAATCAGGCTCTGAATGATATATGAACAAACTGCTCTGTGAAAACCTTCAGAATAAAGAGAGAAAAAAAAGTCATTTTGAGAAAACAGAATTGTGTTGTAAAATTCATACATTTTGTGAGAGGCTAAAAGAGTAAAAACTAACAGATCTCACCATGAAACTTCCCCAGTTGATTATTAAAACAATTATTATTTGAATTACAATTTTTCTGTTTAAACATTCAAAAACAAATTATGATAATCTGCAGACACAAATAAACAACATCCACTATAATAAACAGCTAATTTTGTCAGGCTGTTTTTTTCCCACCAATCTGAAAGGTTATGGAAGCAAAATAGAACAAAATCTCACAATTGACTAGAGCCTTTGTCTTTACTTTGAAGGTCAGGTTTAGTTTTTTAGTCCACAAAACACTGCTGGACTTTCACAGGAGAACAGAATCTCACAGACAGGAAGTGACCACTTTTCAAACAGAATAAAAACATAAAAATGCCTCCATACTGCTCGTCTGGTGTAATCCAAGTCTCCTAAAGACCCAACATGCCAAGTTGACTAAAAAAATGTTATTGACACCATGTTTTTAACCTGAATCTTCACTGTAGATCTTTAGCCTGGAGCCACGTTCATGTGGACGCTGTCAGCGTGCGAACACCAGTAAACAGCATGTTGATGATGAACATGAAAATGATCATTTAAGGCTTTGAAGAGTTTTACATGTTTCAGATTATTTTAATGTGTCAGGACGTCACTGAAATGTTAAAGACTCATTTATTGACCAGATAAATAAACTGCAAACACCTGACAGACTGTCCTCGTCGTCTCTGCTGCCATCGTATCAGCTGGTTTATTCCACTCAGATCTCATCAGTCGATGCTCTTCTTCTTCTTCTTCTTCTTCTCCTCTGGTTGTATCTGTGTTCAGAGCGTCTGTTACATTAGATAATGTCCCATCTGCATATTCAAGCATAACAATACAAAACAGTAATTGTCTTAATGTCAGTAATCAGCTGAGAAGGTTTCATGGTGATATCTGTTACTTAAATTTTTTTTTACTCTATTCATCTGAAGTGTCTGAACTCTACGGTTTTACGTCACTTTCAGATTTTAAAATAGAGACAAACTACATAAATAACCATGAAGTCTCAAATCAGGAAATGTTTTGTGTTTTATATGTTTTTGTACTTTAAAGACGCACAGGACAAACTGTATCTAATGTTGTGTTGGACATGTTACAAGCTGTTGTAAACTACAGATGGACTGAAGCATCATGGTCATCGTAGAAACCAATCAGCTCCATGACGACTCCACCTGCTGTCTGCAGGTTTTCATGTCTTTAACCTCCTTCAGCCTCTGTCTCAGTGAAGCATGATAATTATTTATCAGACTGTCCTCAGTGTCTCTGTGTGTCTCTGCTCTCATTAGTTCATCAGTTTAGAGCAGACAGACGAGTCCCAGCAGCTTGATCTAACTGCTCTCTAAAGCCTCTAACTGATGTTCAACTTGTTATCAGACAGCAGTTTATTTCCTCATCCTGCAGGATCGTGATCCTTCCTGAGGAGTCGTGAACATCCATCCAAAATTCAGTCTCTGTTCACTCTGGTTTTGGTTTGTACACACCTGACAGTTCGTGTGTCTTATGTGTCACTTCACCGCTCTGTAAATCAGCATGAAGCTACATCAGCACAGTTTGAGACTATATTTTTTACAAGGAAAAACAACAAATTAATGTGTTGATGCAGAATTTACAAGCAGACACGAATAATTAAGACTTGTGTCTCACCTCACTCAACAACTCTTGGTTCCTGCACGTGATTAATTCTCTCCACACTCCTCCTGTCTTGACAGCAAGCGAGTCAGACGTGTTTTTCACTCACAAGTTTCATGCAACAGAAACTCTTTCATTTTTATCAGTGCAGCTGTTTGCAGCAGTGTGTTCCAGCTGTGTCTGATGGGCATAAATGTGAGGCTGGTGTCCAGTAAAAAGACACTGAAAATGTATTTTATCCACATTTTGTAACCGAGGCAGAGCAGAAGGAGCTCCACAGCCAAAGATCAGCTCACTGTGCTCCGGTTTAATCCCACAGACTCTCCCTCATTTCACACAGCAGCGGGTAAACAAAACACAGGAACTTCTTGGGCTTTTTCTGCAGGATTCTCATGGACAAACTGTACATTTACTGCCACTAGACAACTTCAGTAAAGACAGAAACCTCTTGATCTTTTCTGCACTGTTCTCGTGGGCAAATGGTACATTTACTGCCAGTAGACAACTTCACTGCTAAACTTTAAAAATTCCTCACAGACAGCTTTTCTGCTGCAGCCCTGCTACTGCCAGTCCTGCCTGTCTACACTGAGTTTGCAGTTGTGAAAAAAAGAGAAGCAGAAAGCAGTGTGCTTCTTTTTCTTTGCTTGTTCAGAGAGATAAAAAAGTGAACGCACCAGAGAAGCACTGCCCTTAGCCTGGTTTTTTCATGTCTGTGAGACATTCTACAGATAAAGACGTTAAAGCTGCAGTGAGAGGAGTCATGTTGCTGGTATGATTTAGATATGATCTACAGATCTGTGTATTTCTGCAGAGAACCGTAAATGTCACACTGAAAAAAACAGTCGAGTGTCTGCACCTAAACGTGCTGCAGAGTGGACAAGGAGAAGCTGGACGGGATGTGTTTTTATTAAAACAAGTGGAACTGGACATAAATCAGAGTCACAGAATCATCAGATATGAAACATAAATTAGGAGGGTGGAGTATCCACGGTAACAACAGCACGTTCTGATGGTGTTCACAGAGACAGGAAGTGATGAATGTGATGTCACATGATGAACCTGATGACCTGTCAGCCTGCTGTGAAGCCTCCTGTGTGTGTGTTACAGTGTGAGATGTGGTGATAGTGGTGTGTCACATTAGCACGGCGCTCTCAGCTAATCTCCCCGCTCTCTAATAGCTCCATGATGAGGCGCCGCGCTGTCATTGGCTGACTTAAGTCCTGATAAATAGCAGCACTGCTGCAGAGTGGCGAGCATGGAGACGTTAATCTGCTGCAGCTAAAGGCTTCGTCCTCTCTTCATCTCATCCTCCTCTTCATTCCTCCTCTTCTTCTGTTGATCTGAGGCTGATTTCTGACAGAGGTCAGAGCCACGGGTCACAGAGGAAGAAGAGGACCACAGATATGTTAATGTGTGATGAAGATGAAGATGATTTATAGATCAGAGGAAACTAAAGATCCTCTGGACCTCCAGGATTAATAACCTACAGACCATTTTCAGTTTTACTGATTTGTGTTTTGATTTTCTGGATTATTTTCACCATGAAACCTTGTTTGGACATTCTGAGACTGATGTTCAGTCAGTTTCAGAGAGTTTTCAGATGAACTGTTGAACTCTGGGAAGTCACACAGGTGTCATCAGAACATGTTGGGTACAATGAAGACAGTCAAAAAGAAAATATGTGCATTTTTATTCAGATTTCTCTGCTCCTGTCCTCTCTCACAGAGATGCTGACACATTTTATTCTTTTTTCAGATGTTCAGCAGGTCTCTGCTCAGCATAAAATACACACTGTAGATACACATGGAGCTCTGGAATATACAGCAGACTGATGAAGTTCAAACAAGCAGAAAAACAAGAAACACGTTGTCTCAGTGTTACCTGCTAACTTTAAAATGTTCAGTGATTACATCAGGAAAAGTTCAGTGTCTCAGTTTACAGTGAACTTTTTGTAGTGTGTTAAAATAAAAATTTATAGGAGTGGTTCAGGGTGTTTGAGCGACAGATACAACAAACCAAAGAAAACTCTGGCAGAACAGTGCTAGCAGATGTTAGCATAGCAGCCAGAACTGTGGGAGATTTGAGACAGGAGACAGTCAGAGAGAAATCAGAGAAAAGTAATTTCACATTTCGTGCTCTATAAAGAGAAAAGTTTGAGAAAATTTCCTCAAGCAAACATCCAGATCATCATAATATCTTAACATATCATATCTCACAACATGTCTTTAGAAAGATGAGATTCTTGTGTTTCCATCAATTCCAGCTATTTCAAGATACAATCAAAGCAGCAGGAACAATCTGCACCACAAATCTGCAAACCGACAGTTACATGACTGAGACAACTCACAGCTGAAGATGCCCAGTTTCCAATAAGATTCTGACAAAAACAGTCCAGTTTCACTGGCAAACTTACAGTCGATCCAATCCAGCAACATGTTCAGTCCAAAACACATAATTCTGTCTATAAATAACCAGCAGAAGTCACAATTCTCTACTTCTACTCCTCTGTGTGTGGAGTCAGTGAGTAGATATAACTAATGAGAGTCCTGCCTCTCTTCAGAGCCAATCAGAACAGATTGTGCTGATGACTGGCATTTCAGTTAGCCAATAAAAGTCATCCAAAATGGCAATAAGCAGTTTTTAGATGTAATATGAAGCCAGAACAGAGTATTTATGTAAAGCAGAGTGTGTATTGCTGAGAGATGCTTCTTATATGAGCTGTTTTTTTCCACCACAGCACCGTCACACCTTCATATGCACAGTTTGTTTTGAACCAGGGAAAATTTACCATAATGTGTTTATATCACAGTTAGAGGTCATCAGCAGGCTTCTGTTTGACAAAAAATAATTCAGGCAGAAATAAAAACCTCCTTTCATGGTTGTTTTTCATCTCTTCATTGTCATTTTGTGACTGTGGTCGTTTTTTTTTTTATCTTTTTAACAGCCATCTATTGTCTCTTTGTTGTAGTTTTCACCTCTTCATGGTCATTTTGTGGTTTTGTGGTCGAGTGTTTTTTGTCTCTGTGGTTGTGTTTCATCATTTGGGGTTGTTTTTTGTTTCTTCACCTCGACACACCCGTCATTACAACTTGTAAATATTCATTTTCTGTCGTTTTGTCATCATAGATGACCCTGGCACTCGGTGAAACAAAATGCTGTGGTCGTGTTGTGTTTTCCGGCTAATAAGTCACAGTTAGAGGTCTGCAGGAAATAAAAACCTTGTATTTCAGACTTGTGTTCAGACTTCTCATGATTCTGACTGCTGGGAAACAAAACTTCACAGTGTTTCTTTTCAGAAAAGATCAAACCCATGAATGAACTCTGAATCCATGGAGCTGAAATTGTGCCTTTTTTCTTTCCATCTGTCCTTCTGTCAGTTTGGTCTTTGACTGTAATATTCTCTAAACTACACAGTTTATGTAGAGGGTTCTTTAAAAGAACTGTTCGTCTCATCATTAGGGTTCTCCCATCGGACCATTGTCCCCCCTGTTATAAATTAACTAATGTGCAACTGGTAGCAGCAGTTTTCTCGCTGTAAATGTCTCCTGGCTGCTCATTAAGAAGCTGAATGTTCACCTGTGATGATTCTGCACCAGTTTTTCTCTCCTAAGAGAAAAAAAAAACCCGAGGAGGGAAACCGGCTGATGTGATTGCCTGTAATTGAAGTCCAGTTTCAGTTTCATCATGTAACAGCTAAATCCTCACTGTGCCAACATGAGCTCAGTTTAATGTGATGTGAGAGTCTCGATCTGTCAACACTGAACTCTTCACTACAAACTGGCACGCTCACAAACCACATCTCCCAGCAGGCCGAGCTATTATCTGATAGAAGAGAGGCGAGGAAGAGGAGCAGCTGATCCTTTACTCACAGTTCACTTCAGTAATTTAACCCTCAGAGCTGACTCAATTATTCACATCAGAGAGACACGCACACATCTCATCACACATAAACACAGAGGGGGCAACAGGGTATTTATATATATACATTACATCTGTGGGGGTGAATGTAGGCTAATAAAGTAGGCTACAGTCACTCAGGTGTTCTACTGAGCTACCCTGGCCTTTGGCTGAGCTGAGCCACCTGTTGTTGTGTTGTTGTGTCTTGTTTTGTTTTTCTTTGTACTGTTTCTGCTTGTATTGTTATTGGTGCTGATGATTTTAACTTGTAAAGCACTTTGGTTGCCCTTGGGCATTTAAATGTGCTATATAAATAAACTTGACATTGACATTGACATTGACAAATTACAGGAACAACTTTCGGTGACACACATCTCCAATGTCATGGTAACAAGGTGGTAATTAGAAACTAACGTATTTGAAATTACCCCAACATTTACTCCAACATTTACCCAGACATTTACCCCGATATTTACTCCGACATTTACCCAAACATTTACCCAAACATTTACCCCGACATTTACCCAGACATTTACCCCGATATTTACTCCAACATTTACCCCGACATTTACCCAAACATTTACCCCAACATTTATCCCGACATTTACCCAGACATTTACCCAAACATTTACCCAAACATTTACCCCGACATTTACCCCGACATTTACCCAAACATTTACCCCGACATTTACCCCGACATTTACCCCGACATTTACTCCGACATTTACCCCGACATTTACCCAAACATTTACCCAGACATTTACCCCGATATTTACTCTGACATTTACCCCGACATTTATCCCGACATTTACCCAGACATTTACCCAAACATTTACCCAAACATTTACCCAAACATTTACCCGACATTTACCCAAACATTTACCCCGACATTTACCCCGACATTTACCCGATATTTACTCGACATTTACCCGACATTTACCCAAACATTTACCCAGACATTTACCCAAACATTTACCCTGACATTTACCCAGAACATTTACCCTGACATTTACCAAACATTTACCCCGACATTTACCCAAACATTTACCCCGACATTTACCCGACATTTACCCAAACATTTACCCCGACATTTACCCAAACATTTACCCCGTATTTACTCCGACATTTACCCCGACATTTACCCAAACATTTACCCAACATTTACCCGACATTTACCCAACTTTACCCGACATTCCCAAACATTTACCCCGACATTTACCCAAACATTTACCCAACATTTACCCAAACATTTACCCCGATATTTACTCCGACATTTACCCCGACATTTACCCAAACATTTACCCCGACATTTACCCGACATTTACCCCGACATTTACCCAAACATTTACCCCGACATTTACCCAAACATTTACCCCAACATTTACCCCAACATTTACCCAAACATTACCCAACATTTTACCCCAACATTTACCCAAACATTTACCCCGACATTTACCCCAACATTTACCCCAACATTTACCCAAACATTTACCCCAACATTTACCCCAACATTTACCCAAACATTTACCCGACATTTACCCCGACATTTACCCACATTTACCCAACATTTACCCCGACATTTACCCCGACATTTACCCAAACATTTACCCCGACATTTACCCCAACATTTACCCAAACATTTACCCAACATTTACCCCAACATTTACCCGACATTTACCCAGACATTTACCCCGACATTTACCCCGACATTTACCCCGATATTTACCCGACATTTACCCCGACATTTACCCAAACATTTACCCCGACATTTACCAAACATTTACCCCGACATTTACCCAACATTTACCCCGACATTTACCCAGACATTTACCCAAACATTTACCCCGACATTTACCCAAACATTTACCCGAATTTTACCCCGACATTTACCCAAACATTACCCAATTTACCTACATTTACCCCGACATTACCCAAGACATTTACCCAAACATTTACCCCGACATTTACCCACATTTACCGACATTTACCCGACATTTACCAAACATTTACCCCGACATTTACCCGACATTTACTCCACATTTACTCCGACATTTACCCAACATTTCATTTACCCGACATTACCCAACATTTACCCACATTACCCGACATTACCCACATTTACTCACATTTCTAACCAACCCCAACATTTACTCCGAATTTACCCAACATTTACCCCAACATTTACCCCAAATGCCTATATGTTCCAGAGATCAGATCAGTTTGTACACTGATTTCATACAGAGACTCATTAATCTAAGGCAGCAGGGGAGTAACCGCCTACCTCATATTTAACTCTGCATAACAAGTGTGTGATTGAATTGTTAATGTCAACAATTTCTGCTAACTGAAGTGGTGTTGCAACTTAACTTCCAACTAGTTCTCTGTATTTCTGCAGATCATGCAGTTAATTTCCGACAATTTCTGTCTAACCTCTGCTGATAATTCCTGCTTAACGATATTCTGCTGCTTCAGTGATACACCATTAACTTCCGGCTAGTTTTGTCTACTCTGCTGACTGAGCCACAAGTCGAAGGAAGCGTGCAGCTTAACTTCTGACTAGTTCCTACACTGACTTCTGCGATCATGTCGATTAACTTCCAACTGGTTTCTGCCTAAGTTCTACAGGGCAGTAAAATACTGACCTGAGACCAATAACCTCAACCAACAACAACAATCCATTAATGATAATAATAATAATAAAGTAGCCATATCAGTGCTTCACTTAAAATTCACTTTCGTAAAATAACTCAAGGATTTTTTTTAAACAGAGATGCTGAAAAAAAGTGGTGTGTGGGCAAAAACCCTCAGCACCCAGATTTTACACCATTTGAAAAATAAAGTGGAGTTGGACACATCATGAATCCACTTTAGACCGTGTGATCATGTGACTATGAGCCTGAGAGTTTGCTTGCACAGTTTAGCAGAAACGTCTCTGAGCTCTGACACTGAGTGAAATAAACACAAACTACAGCTTCAGTATCTGTCAGCTGCTGCTGAAAACTCGTCTGGGGAAGAAAAACTAGTTGCTTTAGAGAGTGTAGAGAGAAAGATTAACACTGCCGCACGTAACAAGGGTGTGTGTGTGTGTGTGTGTGTGTGGTGCGTGTGTGCGTGTGTTTTCTCTGCTGTTTAAAACAATAAATGTGAACATGAGTTCATGCAAATGAAGTCAGATATAGATTGGACGAGGGACCGAGGGAATCGCTCAATGAATGCATGAGTGTGTTGTGTGTGTGTGTGTGTGTGTGTGTGTTTGTGTACATATATCAGCAGCCTGCATGTGCGTGTCCTCCGTGTTTAATTAACACTGTCACCCCCGAGTATTTCTACTCATCCCTCTGCTACAGATACTCCACACACACACACACACACACACACACACACACACACACACACACACACACACACACCACCATTATCTTCTTCTTCCCATTTTCAGCCTTAAATATCACCAGCCGTCTCTAATGTGTAACCTTTACAACATTTACAGTTTATACACACACACACACACACACACAGATATTATTCCACTAACCTGATTTTCTTCCTCGTCCTTGTTATTTCTTCCTACTTTGATCTTCTGTGTGTCTGTGGAGAAGCTCCAGCTGAATCTCTCTGTTTTATAAAGACGATAAAACTGAACGTTGAAGCTGCTGCAGGATGGATCACGTTCACACTGAAAACTGGTTTGGTTTGAAGTGGATTAAAGAGACCAGCAGGACCTGCAGCTCAGCTAAACTATGGTTGTTTCTAATAACTTACACTCCTGTCAATCAGAAACAGAAACTAAAACTAAAAACTCAGGAAACAGTCGATTAAAACCGCGTTTTCTTTTCAGACCGAGCAAAACTTTTAATCTAGATCAGAATTATCTGGTTTCAAAACCAGGAGATGTGATCCTGATCCTACAAATCTGGGATCTGGTCCAGTCCTACCCAGAATCCAGATCAGATGTTATTTTAGGGTGGAAATTAGGAGAATTTTGATGGTAAAATAAAAACTGTGAGGGTGGATTCATCATGCATTCAAGCTGGATGTATTTAATTATTCTTTAATTTATTTCCTGTATATTACATCAACACAGATCATTCAAAAACAATATCGATTCTTAATTAAACACCAATATTTTGAATTAGATCAATAGAGAAAAGAAAGAAGTTGAGTTGGTGCAAAAACAAGAATTTCACATTTTTCCCTCAAAATGTCATAATCTCATAATGAAGCTTTATAATCTTGCTGAAGGACGGAGGGAGTCCAGAGTGGACCAGACCTCTGAGAGTGACAGATGGATCCACAGACTGTAAATCTGCGTTCTGTGATCCTGATCTCGTGATTCTGGATCAGAACGATTCTGTCTGAGAATTCATCTTCTTCACAAAACAAAAACAGAACCAAATCTACAATATCAGTTTCAGATGAAGAAAATTCATTTTAAACAAAATGTTCATTTTATGAGGAAAAAATCAGGTGAAGTTATTTTATATTATCTGAACAAATGAATGTTAATACATGAAAAATATATATTATATATCATTATATATATAAATGAGAAAATGTTTGTTATGATCAAAATCTGAAAAATAATATGAGTTTGTATTTTACAGTTTCTTCGTCTTTGTCTCCTTGTTCTGTTCTCCTCTTCCTCCTCCTCTTCTTTGCTCTTCACGTCTTCCTTCTTCCTCTTCATCTTCTTTCTTTTTGTTCTTCTTTTTCCTTGTTCTTCGTTTTTCATTGTTTTTCATTCTTCTTCATCTTCATTCTTCTTTGTTTTCTTCGTTCTTCCTCTTCTTCATCTTCGTTGTTCTTAATTTTTCTTCCTGTTCTTCGTCTTTTCCTTTTCTCTGTCTTCTTCTTCCCCTCAGATCTCTTCTTCTCCTTCTTTTTTTTGTTCATTCTTCTTCTGTGGTTTTTTTAGGCCCTAACCAAGTTCAAATCTCTGTCAGTATCCCTGCAGTCAAGGCTGCTTCTCCTCCTCCCCCATCTTTATCTTCTTCTGTGGTGTGTTTTACATCCTGGTTTACAGACTCTCAGGTGTCTCCTCCTTCTCCTCTTCTTCTCCTCCTCCTTCTCTTCTTCTTCTGTGGTGTGTTTTACATGCAGGTTTACAGCCTGCTCCAGCTCTCTGTCTCTGAGCCGTCGAGGCTGCAGCAGTTTTCTCGGGTCTGAACATAAATCTGCTGTGCTGCTGATTGAAGAGAAAAGAGAGCAGTAAAATGGAAAAAATGGCTCACGAGGGAATAAACTGACCTGCTTTTTTCTGCTCTGTGTTACTGAAGTCTGGTTATGAACCATCGCAGAGGTTTTTACAGGCTTTTTCTCGCACTGATTGCTGTCGAGGGTCCGCGGATTCTCCCGACCTTGAGCTCCTCTCAGAGCCCGGCTTTCTTTTATCTTCTCCAAAGCTTTAAGAGAAGAGGAAGAAGAAGAAGAGTGGGGGAGGGGAGGAGGGGGTCTTTATCTGTATCCTGAAGTTCATCTCCTCTTCCTCTCTCGTACATCTCTGAGCCGGGATGCTAATGTGCTGTCGCAGCGGGCCAGAGGATGTTCACTGCAGGGAGTCCGTCAGCATCTCTGAGGACACACAACGCATCCTGCCGCTGCTCATTTATCTTCTGCATCTTCTTCTTCTTTATGTTTCTGATTATTTTTAGCCTGCAGAGAGTCAGCGAGGCGTTCACTGACACCATGTTCACATGTTTAACAAAGAGACTGTGTTCAGTTTTACACACAGTTTTTGAAAAACTCCTTTATTTATGAGATTATTTTGAAGTATTAAATAAATGAGAATAAGTCGAGACTTATACAATAAATCTGTCCACCTTAAATATCTATGAAATAACTAAAATCCTTTTTGTGCAGTTTTTCTTTTCTTTATTAACCAAGAAACATTTCTGATTAATCCTGGTTTTTATTACACAAACATATTTTAAAAAATATGTTATCCTTGGTATTTTATTTATTGTTTTTGCTTTTAAGTTTCATTTATCTTTTATTCCGTATATTTGCCTGTTTATTGATTCATTACTGGGTATTTTATTGTTGTATTTTATGTTTAGAGCACAAAGTGCAACACAAATAAGCTTTATTACTAAACACACATGTTGTTCTTTTATTGCCTAAATTTAATTTACAGTATATCTAAATTTTTGATACGTTTTTGTTGTATGACCAAAGATTTTAGGCACAATTTTTCATAAAAATCTAAGTAAAGAAGAGTGTTTTTAGGTCTGTAGCCTTTCATCTTTAGAAAAACTGAGCTCATGAGTCAAAAAAACAAATAAATTTAAAACATATCACAAAATTTCATTTTTTTTTACTTTAAAATTCATTTAATAATTTACTAAAGTTTTCTGTAAATCATACATCTCTAATTTGTGCTTTAAATGTTAAATATTTCTGTGAAGACTGATACCACAAATAACAAAGGAGCATTTTTTTCCAGTTTTGCTCACACAGTTCACTTACTTTAAAGAATTTATGAATCACTCATCACTCAAAATAAACTCATAAAATGAAGAAGCATAAGTTCAGATTTCAGCCGTGTTCAGAGATAAAATAATAAAATTATGTAAATCAGTATAATCACTGTGTAACTGATGCATATTTAGCAGTTCTTCTTTTATTTATTAAAGAATTTTCATGTTTGATTCATGATATTATTCATGATGATCAACGGTATAAACATAGTTTATCTGCAGATGTTTGTGGTTCATTTGTTGGACGTTTGCAGAATGCACATGTTGTGTATTTTCTAATTAAACTCTCCTTTAAAGTCCAAACTTTATATATAAATGCACGTTTTTAATATGTTTTTGTTGGATGACTGAAGATCTGAAGATTTTCTGCAGTTTTTACACAAAAAATCTAAATAAACAAGAGTGTAATATTGTTTAGTATTAAAAGAAAAATCAAATAAATCTTTATGCTCACGATGCTGCATTAAAAACTAAAGTGAGAATATTGACTTGTGGAGACATTTTAGTTCAGTCAGTTCAGTGTTTTAAAGGTCAATGTGCTGTCAGGTGACCTCTGACCTCATAAACATCTCTGTGAGACAAACAATAAAAACAGAAGAAGAAGAGGAGGAGAAGGAGGAGGGATGAAGAGTTATGACTGAGCAGTAAACGACACCATTATTCTTTGTTTATGATAATTAAAGTCATAATGAACGTTTACAGTAAATGTCCATTTTATTTATCGTCCTGTTTTCAACCTGCAGAAGAAGAATAAAGTTGTGGTGCATTGTGGGAGTTGGCAGTGTTTCACTCCCTCCTGTGTGGTTTAATCTTCTTCTATCCTTGTGAGACCAAGTTTTACTTTCAGACTTCACAACTTTTAAACTTCACAAACTTGGCACAAAGTGTAACATCGTTCAGTTTTTACAACCTGGATCTAAAAAACTGCAGTTTTTTGGCTCTTATCCACAAAGTTATGATGTAAACTGAACTAAATTCACATTTAATATTCAGCTCTGATGTCCCACTGAGGCTGATCAGGAGAAAAGTGTCTCCAGGTCCTCACAAGGTGAAAAAGACCTGATTTTACACTGACATTGTGGGGACCGTCTGACCATGTGGGGACACAGAAAGGTAGCCTTTGAATTTTAGGGGTCAGACTTGGTTTTGATGAAAAAATCAGTCTGGTGTTATCATGTAAGTTTCCTCTCATAAAAACATGATTGTGTGAGTGGAAAACACAACTGACGTCTTGTTTATTTACTCTTGTCTCCAGCTGGACGGGTGTTGTCTGTGTCTGTTGTCTTTTTCCTCGTCACACTGGATGATATCAGAGTAGTTTGACTCTGCTTCACCTCCTATAGTATCTTTGCTTCCCCTTCAGCTCTCTGGCGCCCCCCTGAGGAGAGTTTAGCATTTTTCAGTGTTTGTCCAGGATGTCCAAGTTTTTATTTAGTTTTATCACGAGTTAAATATCATTTAGTTAGTTAGTTTTAGTCATCTGAATTGTTTTAGTTTTAGTCACGATTTAGTTGAATAAATAGATTTTGTGGTCTGGGTGAATACTGTTTTCTGATTGGCCGGCAGGTGTTCGTTAAAACCATTTAATGCAACATGAAACAGGAACTTTTTGTTAGTTTGGGAATTAAAATTTTAATGAGATATACTTTCTAAAAATTAAAGTTAAAATATTGAAAGTTATGCTGTAAATTATCTGTTTATTTCTTTTTAATTTTTTAAAGTCTACATTTTATGTATATTTGATAATCATTATGAAAAACACCAGTTAAAGTTTACTGGTTTAGTGCCCTGGTGCTATTTTGTTTATTTTATTTATATATAAATAAAGAATATTTGCCTGTAGAATGATATCTGAATGTTTTTCTTTTCTTTTTTTTTTTTTTTACTAACCATTGTACTTATCATTTGTGAGTTTTTATTTTACATTATTATTATTATTATTAAATCTTTAGGTTATTTTATTTTATTTTATGAAACATATGGATTAACTCTCTATCACTAGTAAACTGTCGTCTCCACAAGTTTCTTTTAAATATTTTTTTAGCTATTGATTTATTTCACAATATTTTATTTTATTTTATTTTAATTTATTTGATTTTATTTTATTTTATGAAAGATGTATATAGATTAATTCTCTCTCTCACTAGTGAACTGTCCTCCCCACTGGTCTCTTATTGCAGAATGAAACAGAAACTTGGGAAGAACATTAGAATCAGATATACTTTAAAAAATGAAACCTGATATAAAGTCTTGTAGCTGTCGTCTGTCCTCAGCGAGTCTTCTGGTGGATTTAAAGTGTGTGTGGATGTGGCTGCAGGGACTGAAAGCTGATCTTCCTCCATGACGGCGACTGTTTAAAACCCGTTTACAGTAATTAGTCAGTGAGTAAAAGGAGAGCGAAGCTCTGACTTCCACAGCAGCTCATTAGGAGGATTTTCACGGCTGGAAACCCGGCGGCCGCCTGCCTGCCAGGGTCAAAGGTCACTGCTGCTGCGTACGGCCGACACATAATCTGGCTTTTCAATTAGTTACATTCGACATGTTTCACAGCCTCAAAGGGACGAAACCGAAAATTAGATTTATTTTCTCATCCTGCGGGAGGAGATGCAGCTCCACACTTCTTCTTCTCCTTCTTCTGTCTTCGCCCCAGGACTCCATTTATTCTCTGTTATCTTCACCCCATCTCCTCCTCCTCCTCCTCCTCCTCCCCTCCAACAGGACGAAGTGTGTGAATGAAGCAGCAGATTAATGAAGAATCAGAAGTCATATATATGTATATGTAATATAATATATATATATATAATATATATATACACACACACACACACACATATATATGTATATATATATATATATATATATATATATATATATTCAATGTAACTGCAAACAGCAAATCTCCACGTGAGAGGCTGAAAACTGCACTTTCAACACTTTTGCATGAAAAATAACTAAGAATTGTTTGATTAAAATACTTTAAACCAAATATTATTTCATAGATATGTATTTATTTATTTGTTTGTTTGTTTTTATTATTATTATTGTTATTTTATAAACATAATACAGAGAAAATGAGGAACTCTCCCTGAGAGGATGAAAAAAAATCTACAATTTTAGCATGAAAAATTATTTCAATAATTAATTGATTATCAAAATAGCCTTAATAAATTATTATTTAGATACTTTATTTATTTATTATAATATTATTTCATAGTTATAGAGATCTCCATATTTGAGAGGCTGAAAACAGTATTTTCTGCATTTTTTAAAATTGAAAAATACCTTTAACAATTAATTGATTATCAAAATTGATTTTTAAAGGATAATTGTATAGTACTTATATATTATGCACATATAATTTATTTATTACAGAGAAAAGCAGAAAATCTTTATATTTGAGAGGATGAAAACTGCTATTTTTACATGAAAAATAACTTAATCAATTAAAAAAATAGTTTTCAAAAATGTTTGTATGAAGCAACAGGATAATTTTTGTGGTGACCATGGTGATGCTCACGGATGTTACAGTCTGTATTGTCTATCATTATAAAGGACTAAATGACGAAGATGTTTCCTGGACTGATGCACGGTTCTGCTAAAGGGTGGAACTATTAACATTAATGGTTCTACTGAAGGAACAGCTGACAGTTCAGAGCAAAACAACCACTCATTAATAAATGAGGAGACAATTAGTAATAAAAATCCAGCTGAACAGAAATAAATACAACATACAGAGATTGCACCAACACAGATTTGTGTGGTATTTCAGAGGATTTTTGACCATTTTTTCAGTTCTCGAGTGACCAAACATGGTTCAGTTTTGAGCAAATGTGTGTAATAATTAAACAGAATAAACCCAAAAACTGCTGCAAGAACTGATGAGACCTGATCTGACCTGAGCATCATGGGAAACAACGTCATACTTCAATCATCATGTTATAGACCTGATAGACTTCAAACCTTCAACACAACATTTATTACAGATTTATGAGCAGAAAAACTTGACACACGCTGAGCTGAGCTGCAGCTCAAATTAAACTTCAGGGTCGAGCTTTCAGATGATGCAGAACACTTCTGTGGTGCAGATACTGTTGACCTGATACATCCTCCTAAAGACTCTACCTCTTCTTAAAAAGACAAAAGTGGATGTATGAGGAGGAGCAGTTAAAAACAGTCTAACACCTGCAGACACTCAGTGGATGTTAGTCATCATGAGCTGCAGCAGCAGGCAGAAAAAGAGGTGAGAATCATCTTCAAAAAGGGATGAATATGCATTAAAATTAAAATTAATATTTGTCACTTAAAGTACAGTTCATCAACTACATGGAGGAGGTGGAACATACAGCTGAGCTCATTAACTGAGTAATTGTCTTCTACTTTAGTCCTGATAATCAGTTATCTTGGATGTCTAAAGTATTTTAGATGTTTTAGATGCTCTCATGAGCTGTGTATGATCATTCAGTAAAATCTAATCAAACCAAGGGAGAGCTGCTCCAGTGACTGCAGGTCAAATGTGAAGCTTCCTCTGATCCACAGAGAGACAGACTGACTCTGAGGGTAAATATCAGATTCACCAAACATCATCAGGCCAAAGCTGAACTGAAACTCTTCATAATAATGTTGGAGTAGAGTAGAGGTATCTTCTTAAGCCTTTTGGGGCCTCCAACCTCTTCTGCACAATGTTCTGACTTTTTTTATTGTCTATGCAGATCTAATGTGCAAACTAAACAAAACTAAACTGAGCTTTACAGATAGTGTCCTGATGGTGGCGCTGAATATTCTGTAATACAGAGATTCTCAACCTTTTGTGACTTAACTTGACAAAAAAGAATGAAAAACTTAACTGGACTGTGTTTTCAGCTCAGCATCACTGTCTGCAATTATAAATCCAGATGTTAATGTATTCAGGATCATATTTCCTCACCACTCGCTGTGGAGCTCACTGGCCTCACTTTATTGTTTTAAACTCTGATTATTTTGTGTCACTGCATCTGAGGGACCATTAGCAAGCTAACTGTGGCAGAACACATTTGTCTCTATCTGGAACATCTGTCTTTGTTTCTGTTTTGTCTATCTTGTTTTTCTGTTTTTGTAAATCTTAAATGCAGAAGTGAAAGTGTTATTAAGCTAAAGCTTCAGCCGACACGTTTTTGGTCAATTTAATGACTTTTTGTTACCTGCTGTTACTTATTTATCTTTCTCTGTGTTAACAAGGACCAAAATGGACTACAATGACACATTATGATCAGTGATCAGCATTTTAATTTGATGTCTTTTATTTATGTGAAATCTTGAGCACATTTAACCTCGGGCTATCCCTGACTAAGATTTTCTTTAGTCCAATCAGATGCGGTCGTCCTGTATGAATAGAAACAATATGAACAAACATCCTGATAATACAAATCTCCACCAACCTGCTTCACCTCATCTTAATGATATTTTTGTTTTCAAAAGAGACAGAACAGATCAATTAAACTTGTGTGTGAATCAGCTTCATGCAGCTGCTCCGACCTGCAGTCGTGGAAACATTTCAGTGCAGAAAACATTTCAGACCCTCCACAGTTTTAAATATTTTTCAGTCAGAGTGAAACCTCTGAACCATTTTCAGTCCGTTCATGAAAATCCAACATCATCATTATCTTCATTCAGTCCTCATTTATCTTCATCAGCTCCTCATCATCGGCACAGAACTTTTCTGCTTCGAGACGAGAGAAAACTTTTCTGCAGCACCGAGGAAAATATTCAGATATTCTGACTCTCATCATTAAATATCTGCTGTTAATATTTCATACAGATTCAGCTGCAGGTATGTGTGTGTGTGTGTGTGTGTGTGTGTGTGTGTGTGTGTGTGTGTGTGTGTGTGTGTGTGTCTGTGTGTGTGTTTTAAAGCCTGTCAGTCAGTGATAACAGCACAGACTGAGAGGACAAATGAACAGTTTGAATCAGTCAGTCAATCTGTCAGTTTGAATGAATCGTTTCCTCTCTGAACTGAAACTATTAATGAGCTTTAGTCCAATTAATATAAACCTCATTCATCGCCTACTGACACACACACACACACACACACACGCACGCACGCACCACACAGGCCTCATGACCAGAACCTTCAGAACTAATTCAGACACTGACTGACTGTGAATCTGTTCCTGTAGCAGTCAGTGATGATCAGGTGGACCTGCAATCAAAACTCAGGGCTGAAGAAGCACCTGCACGTCCTGCATGATATTAATATTTATGTGAATATTAATGCACCTCCACCTGCTGTTGAAGGAAACTTCTCCAGATCAGAATACTTTTTGAAGGTCTCATCTCGGTTGCAGACAGAGAGGACGCAGGATTTTATTTTGAGACCGATCAGCTTCGGATCACGTTAAAATTTAGGACTTAAGCATCCAAAGAGGTTTCTGAAAAGACAGATAGCTAACATTGGCTAGTGAGCTAAAGTTGTAGAAAGTTATATTTTAGTTTCCACTGCTTACAGGAATTTGTCACCCGAATCTTAGCAAAGAGCACAAGCTACCAAATCTAGTTAACATGTATTGAGGTAACTGATGCAGCGTTTAGGTTCTTGTATTCTCATTTATCTGCCTGTACAGCATGAAACTCATCAATATTCATAAATATTCACTGTGTTTATTAATATTTCAATCATTTTTTTGCGGTTTAAGTTAATTGTTACTTGGCTCGATGAAAATAAGTGTTTTGAAGTAAAACTCCCAGTAACAGCCAACATAAACCTGGCGAGTACCTGAGAATATCTTTATAAACTGGATCATAAATGTTTTATTTTTGTGTATTTTCATCAGATTTCAGTTACAATTGTCGTCTACGAGCAGGACAAGAATTTCAGTTGCACAGTTGGTGATTGGAACTTGGTTATAAAGGTGATATTGCTTTGAAATTCAGATTGTTTTACAAGGGGAGACTAAAAATCTTATTTTTCCCTTTATTCAATCTTTATTTGACTCTGGAATGATAACAGGAATATGTTTAAATTCAATTGATTTATATTCCTGAGCTTCTCACCTTTCAAAAGTGAGCCAAAGTTTGCATAAAGTCCTGATGGTTGACGAGTTATTTTCTGATTCATGTATGTGATATTTTAGGCGTTTTTGCCTAAAATAAGGGTTAGTTAAGAGGAGGTTTAAGCTACAAAAGGTTGAGAACTCCTGTATGACAGATGATGCAGTGCCACCATCAGGTCACTATTGGTCAAAGATTTAAGATCAGGAATATTTCTCTCTTATACTGAGTTCACTCTACAGGGTTTTCATTTGACATGGTACCAGAAATGTGTTTAGATACATCTTCTTTAGCTTCATTCCTTTCGAAAGTGTTATTCCTGATTCATTTTGGATCTGTTTCTTTGGCCTAAAATTGAGGCTAAGGCTGCAGTTATGTCATAAATAATGGTGAGACCGCCCACATAAAGCTATATAACTACTAAAGTTTCGTTACTTTCATAACGTCAGCTCAGATTTAATGACTACAAACCACAGTGAGACAGCTGGGGATGTGACAGCACTCAGTCTGATGCAGGTTATGTTCACATGACCGAGATCACAGCTGCAAAACGCCCAAACGTGACTGGCTACATTGTCACTGAATCACCAGTGAGGTGTTGCGTTTCCAGATGAATGAGCTCTTGCACGTAGCTGCATTTTTTTTGTTGATGTCTCGGTCAGAAGAAGAGTTTAATAAAACTGGAAACTGCTGAAACAGCAAGAGTAAGTTTTTCTTGCATTGTTTAGCCGGCACAGGAATGATGAGGAGACAGGACACAGAAGACATATGATTGGTCGATGTGTTAATGCATCATCGGAGGCCGTCTCAACTTTAATTGGTAGTTCTGCTCACCTGACAGGTCGCCACCTTCCATTGAAAATGAAGAATCTCACAGACATGTCGTGACTGACAAAAACTACAACTGCCAGCTAGCATGTTAGCAGTTAGCTAACCTGCAGCAGGGATCAACTCGTCCTGTTGGTCACCAGTTAGACTCCAAAACCAAATATTCTGCAGAGATGAGCGGATTCATTCCGCTGTGACTCATCTGATGTTGTCTAATATTAGCAGATGTTATCAGGTATCAGTCGTTTAAGTTGCCATGACGACAAAGAAACACATCAAAGAGGAAGAAATGAAGAGAATCTCTCATGATAAAACATTTAGTTCAGATGAAGATCAGAGCAGAGGACAGAAAATATGACTCAGACAACTGTGTGTGTGTGTGTGTGTGTGTGTGTGTGTAGCTGGATTATCATGTATTGTGTTGGCTGCAGGGTTACAGGATCAGACATGGTGATTAAACTGCCACTGAAGGCTTTTTACTTCTTTAATCTGTTCAAACACACACACTGACACACACACTCACACTCTGAGGTGTTTTATCTGCACAGAAAGTGAATCAGAGGAAGTTTCTTGTTTCGTCTCAAAGTTTCAGTTAATGGATTCTGAAGCAGAGTGAGACGTCGTCACAGGAAAACATCAAAGACAAACTGAGAGCAAAAACATTAATTAACTAAATTAAACTGAATCAAATTAATAAATACAAACAGTGTGTTTCTGTCCCGTCTGCAGAGAGGGAAGTAGAGCGGAGGGGGTGGGGCTTACCCCTCTGACATGTGACATAAATCAGGGTGGACGGAGGCGGAGTCGATTCTTATAACCTGTCAATCAGCAGCTAATTAACGAGCGCTCCAAGCGCTCCAGCTGTTTGTAAAATCGGATTATTTATGAGTTCTCAGGGAGCTGGAGCGTATCCCAGCATGCACTGCAGAACTGGCAGGTACAAGTCCTTTATTAAAGGAGCAGACTGTGTTGTTACTGTCAGAAACAGAGAACAGAGAAAGATTGTTAATTTGTATTGTTCTCTCTGGAAAACAAAAGGTTGCTGTTAGCATGCTAGCTAACTGGGGCTGCAACTAAGGATAATTTTTATTATAAATCAATTTGTCAGTTATTTTCCTGATTAATTAATTAATTAATTAATCCTGTCACAATCTTGTCCATTGAAAAATAGAAAAGATAGATGTACGTCCGTGCACTCGACCTGTTTTATTTTTCAACTAAAGATTAATCTGGTGATCATTTTTCCACTAATCAATTAGTTGTTTGGTCCATAAAATGCTGAAAAATCTATATAATATCTGTTTAACGTGCATTAAGGTTGAGTTAGAATTTGGTTCAGATCACATGAAGGTAAATATTGTTGTGACAGAATAAAAAGTGAAGCTGTCTGTGTTTATCAAACCCTCGTCATCTATGTGCTGATTGATTGATCGATCGATCGATATATTACAAACAAAACAAATAATCCGTCACTGCCAGCGGTGGCCGTTTCGAGTCCAGTGTTGATGTTCAATATTGACACGATGACAGATGACATGTTCAGAGCTGCAGCACGGTGAGGAGTCCAGTTATCAACGATCAATAGATCAATACAGCCACAGCTGTGATGTCATCGATCAGAGACGATCAGACGGACCAATCAGAGCTCAAAGATTCAAAGTGTGAACAACAGCATCAGTTTTATAAATGACTGCAGATTCATTTATAATTTCCTCTGTTTTCACATTAATATCTCAGAAGATTCGTTGTTTTCCCTTTTTAAAGAACAAAAACAGATTTTTCTTAAAAAGTAAATCAGTTTAAAACACTGAAATATTTCTGATTGTTTCTGTTTTCTCCTCACTGATCAAATCACAGCAGGTTTGGTTTGTATTTTTTCTGCTTTATTAAGCACTAACAAGTCTGTAAAATTGTTTTTCTGACAGGTCTTTCATCATATTTATCTTTAAATATGATGACATGTTGGAGAGTCAGTTATGGACCAGTGAGCCACAGTAAAATACACTGAGTTAAAGTGAACTGAGCTTATCAATTGCTGGTTTAAAAATCACACAGGAGCGTCTTTTCTTTCATCACCGTCTCTGCTGCAGCTCCAATTTAACGGCTGAAAAATGCTCGAAATTTACTGTTTAGTGCAGATAATAGTGTTTATACAAAATCAATGCAAAGATGTTAATGACATGAACTCATGCAAAAAGTTTGTGTGACACTGTGTCGCAAAAGCCAATCAGCACTCCCTCCCTCCTCCTCCCTCAATCCAGACTCCAAACTCCATTCAGAAAACAAGCATTTTAAGAGTTGTTTGCTTCTTGTTTTGTGCACAAACCTGACAGTTTGAATTCAGACCTTTTTTTATTGTGATTAATTCACAGCAAAAATCACAGTTTATGTTAATAGTTTCAGGGTTTTTTTCTTTATTAAAATGCAGTTTGAACTCTTTCTGCTTTGCCCTGTCTGCATTTTTGGGTCCACCATCTTGTTTAGTTCTGACACACACCTTGACTTAAAAAAACCCCAAACAAATGCAACAAAATGCCTCAAAGGTCTGAAACACGGGAGGACACAAAAGGACGACGACGACCAGAAACAGAGAAACACAAGGACTAAAAAGACAAAGGACAAATCAGACACAGGATGAGGACAGGAGGCAAAAACAAGACACATAAGGGAGGACCAGGACTACAAAACAGGAAGTGACCAGATAAACCACAAGACCATAACAGTTACATTAGAGAAATCCTCCTTCAGGACTGGAACATGAATTGTTCTCTGTTATCAGAGATTAAAGCTAATGTCCAGATCTTTATTGGTGATGCATTTGTTAAACTCATCAGTTCATCCTCAGAGTCTGAGAATGTGAACCAAAAGCATGAATCTAAGCCTTGAAACCTGTCATCTACTGACAGCATTAGAATTAATTTGATCGCTAACAGTCCTTTCAGTAAAATCAACAGCTTTCAATTAAAAACAAGAAGCTGCTTTTGTTTATTTCTGACTGAAATCAAAGACTCGTTGTTTGTTAAGATAACAGAGATTTAATGAATAATAATGAAACAAATAAAATCATCCTTCAGTTCAGACTGCAGTTTAGTTCCTGATCTCTCTTCATCCTGCAGTTTTCTCTCCTCTTCTTCTTCTTCTCTCTCTGAGCTGCTTTACTTCTTCTTCTTCTGTATCTGTGCAGAGGTCACCACGGTGTCAGTGTGTGTAATTGAAGTATGAGTTTGTAATTAAGACGTCGGGTGAGATAAGCTCAGAGAGGTGAACAGGTATACTGTTATCTGTCTGCAGGAGTGAAGGATTAATCGTGTAAAGACGGAGGACAGGGAGGACGGAGGATGAGTTGGTCCATCTGATAAGAGCTGAAGCTGCTGTTGAACCAGTTTCCTGCTTCAGTCTGCCGACACCAGGCTGAACCTCATCAAATACAAACGCAGCAGATCAGATTCAGACTGGAGAAACTCGTCAGGATGTCTGTCTGATTCTGGGGTTGAATAAAGGGTGGTACGATCTGGTACTCTGGACCACTAAAAGATCTAGGAACAGGGGACAGCTTTTTTTTTTTCCAAATTCAACAACCTGTCCAATCACAGAGAACACCTCTGATAATGTCAGGCCAACATAAACAACATTTATTCTTCTAAATTGTTTAGTAAAGATGTGATTTTAATCCGTGCTGGAGGAACCTCGCTGCCTTTCCAAAGCTGTTCTGCTGCTGTTTGATATGGAAGCCATGGGGTTTGGCAGGGAGTCGTTTCTCAGAAAAATATCCAAAAGTAAAATGACAGAGAAAATAAACCCTGATGTTTGAAACAGTACAGACAGCATGTCAAACATACGTGACTTTCACTGGTTGTTCTGTAACTCTGGCATAATAATAATTGTGTGGAGACTCATCTTAACGTTCTACACTGCCTGCAGGGTGTTTGATTTATCATTCTTGTGCTTTTGGTTTTCTCACGACTAGACCAACACCAAACTGTTCAGTTTGCTCAGCAGGAAAGCGGTGGATTGTCTGCTCTGAGTAGGGAATAAATCCTTATCCCAAGTGAGGGAGTTCAAGTATCTCGGGGTTTTGTTCTCGTGGGTGGGGACAATGGCACATGACATGGTCCGGAGACCCGCAGCAGCAGGAGCAGTATTGCATTCACTTTACTGCATCGTTGTTACAAAAAGAGAGCTGAGCCCGATGGCAAAGCTCTTGATCTACTGGTCAGTGTTTGTTCCTACACTCACTGATGGTCACGAACGAGTCATGACTGAAAGAACAAGATCGCGGGTACAAGCGGCCAAAATGGGTTTTCTCAGGAGGTTGGCAGACATCTCCCTTTGGGATAGGGTGAGAAGCTCAGTCATCATAAGGAAGTGGAGCCACTGCTCATTTGGAGAGAAAGGAGCCAGTTGACGTGGTTCGGGCACCTTGTAAGGATGCCACCTGGTGGCCTTGCTAGGGAGGTGTTCCAGGCACATCTAGCTGGGAGGAGGCCACAGGGCAGACTGAGGACTAGATGGATGGATTATATCTTCACCCTGTCCTGAGAACACATCAGGATCCCCCAGTCAGAGCTGGTTAACATGGATGGGTAAAGGGAGGTCTGGGGCCCCCTGCTGGAACTGTTACCTCCACAACCCGACCTCAGATAAGCAGTTGAAGATGGATGGATTTAGTTTGCACATAAGATACATTTTGAGACATTTTTATACTCATCATCATCTTCCCATGTATGTGATGGGTCTCATTCACTAATATGGGCGTAGAAATGTTCTACCATGCGCACAAAATATGTTCCCACCTAAAGTTACCGTCCGATTCATGAAACATGCACATCGGCCGAGTTTGTTCTTACCACCGTGTGTATGTTTGTGAATCAGAATCATTCTGAACTGACCGGCCCTTTAGGAGGTTCTGTTGGTCATCAGAAGGTTGTAGTTGTCCTTTACGAAGGTCTAGGAGACACTGAGGAGGTTCTAGTGGTCCCTGAGACTGTTATGGTTTCTTTCATTTGTTGTATTGGTCATTAATAAGGAGGTTCTAGTGGTCTTGTAGGGAGTTATAATGGTCTTTTAAGAGCCATTAGTGATTTTGAGGGACCTTTTAATGGTATTTTGGTCATTAGGAGGATCTTGATGCCACCGAGAAGGTTCTCTATGGATTCTTTAGGTGGTTCTGTTAGTCACTGAAAGGTTGTAGTCATCTTTAAGGTGGTTCTAGTGGACATTAAGTAGGAACTGGTGCTCTTGTAGGTGGTCTTCTAAGAGGTTCTAAGGGACCTTTTAAAGGTATTTGGATAATTTAGGAGGCTTCTGTGGTCACTGAGAAGGTTCTACAGGTCATTTTGGTGGCTGCAGTGGTCTTAAAGAGGTTCCTTCAATCTTGTAGGTGGTTCTACAGGTTCTTTTATGTGGTTCTACTGGTCATTTAGTCAGTTCTTGTGGTCAGAGGTTTTTGTTTACTTTCACCTGATTATATGGAGTTCTGTACTGAGTTCTCATCATAGAACCAGGCAGAGAACCAGTCGACAGAAAAGTGTGACATCGTTCTCATTCACATATAAACAGACTGTGTGTGTGTGTGTGTGTGTGTGTGTGTGTGTGTGTGTGTGTGTGTGTATGTGTGTGTCTATTTTCAATCCTTATTAATGTGAACCATCAACAGCTGAGGAATAAATTTGCATCCTCTCTCATTTCTTCTTCTCTTCATTTGCTCATCCTCCTCACTTCTTCTTCTGCTGTTCAGCCGCTGCAGCTGCTGCCTAATTGGTGTTTGTCTGTGGGTACGTTTGTGTGTCAGTGTGTGTGTGTGTGTGTGTGTTTTGTGTGTGTGTGTGTGTGTGTGTGTGTGTAGATAAAGTAGGATCCTTCAGGCGAGTCCGATTGTTAAATAATAAACTGATTGAAGATAAAGAAGCAGAACAGAAGAAAGAACACAGTAAATTGAGGTTATTTAAATGTCATGAAGGACAAACATACTGTGTAGATCACAACATCATTAACACTGAGTGCATATTTACAGCAGTAGAAGAAGAAGAAGAACAGATTGTGCTGTGATTTCTAATCTGGGAACCCATGTATATACACACACATATATCTATATATATACATATACTGATGGAATTATGAATTTCTATCTGACATTTCTGTCAAAATGGAGTTATTCACATATCTTCAGCAAGTTATTAACTTTATGTGAGGTGTGTTTTAAGCTGTATGCCTAGAGCAGAAAAGACAAAAATTAGTAGTAGACAGTGAGAAGGGCCAATTTTTGCTGTGGAGTTTGGTGACAGATCTCAGTGTTTCTGTCTGTGCTCGAATGAAGTTTGAGTCACTGATCTCTTCATATCGTTTATTCAGAGACCAGTTTATTTTGTGAAAATCAGTTACGGGCTTTTGTTTCCAAAATAAAAGCCAAAAGACTTGTCTTTCTTTAAATATCTAAGGAACAGAAGGTTGTCTTGACTCAGAACCAAGCTCTGTTTGAGTTGTTTTTTTTTTTTGTTTTTTTTTTTGGTCATGCCGAACACGCCGATTTTTCCCAATGTTATTACAACATTTTTATCCAAAGATACATCCGCTTTTCCTTTAAGTATGTAGGTTTTTTACTAATTGACCAGGGATTTAAGGTCGTATCATGGATGCCAAACATGCCAATTTTGTGTCCAGTCTTCTGTTGTGGAGATAGAGCCATCTGTCCTTTATGTATGTAAGTTTTTTTTTGCGTATTGGCCAGGCAGCAACTCAAAATTGGTGTCCACGAGGTAGTTTAAGTGGTGCTGAACACACCGATCTTCATCCCATGTCACTATGGCCTTCTGTTCCGGTGATAGAAATGTTTTTTCTTTCAAAATAAAACACCAAAATATTCATATGTTGGTTGTTATCATATACCAGGAGCACCCTGATCCTGGTCCCAAGTATGTACAACCTTGCTTTACAGACTTACATCCAGTTTCCCTTTGTATATGAAGGTTTTTCTCTTACTGGCCAAGGACGAAAGGTCAACACACCAATCTTTGCTCCATGACCTTTCCCTTGTGGACATAAAGCTTTTTTGCTTTCAAAATCAAAGACCAACATTATTACTCCTAAAAACATGGGCTCAAGTCCTGCTTGGGTTTTTTAATGTATCTCGAGCATACTGGTCTTGAGCCCAACTGTGTTTGACCTTCTGTTCCTGAGATAAAGCGTTAAGAGTTTAGAAACCCTTTTAAACATGAGACAGCTGGTATCATATACACACCTCATCATGTTTATGACTCTGTAATCTATAATAAGCAGTCTGAACCTGATGTTAGTCTGTCCTCAGCTGATGGAGATATGAAGGAGACATTTATAAAGTCAAATTAAAGTCAGAGACAGGCGACGCCATATCTGCATGTACAGGACAGTGTGAGGGTGTGTGTGTGTCCTGATGATGGATGTGTTTCCGATGAGGCTGCCTGTTCTGAGGTCAGAGGTCAAACAAATTGAGGTCCTTCTGTACATGAATTCATCCAGACAACTCGTGTGTGTGTGTGTGTGTGTGTGTGGTGTGTGGTGTGTGTGTGTGTGTTGTGTGTTGTGTGTGTGTTGAATAAGATGGATGTTGTCTCCAACAGCTTCAATCTGTTCAGGTGACATGTTTAAAAAATAGAGAGATGAATAAAATCCTCTGCTGCGCCCCCCTTAGCTTCTTCTTCTTCTTCTCTCCACACAAAGATCTGCTTCCACAACCAACAACACTAATAATTAAAGAGGTTTAATATCAGCTGAAATCCAAAGAAGGGCTACAGCTAATGTTTATTTTCATTGGCAATTAATCTGTTGATTACTTTCTTGATTGATTGATTGATTAGTTGTTTGGTCCATAAAATGTCAGAAAATGTTGATCAAAGTCCAAGATGACGTCCTCATGCGTCTTGTTTTGTCCACAACTCAAAAATTCAGTTTACTGTCAGAGAGGAGGAAAGAAACCAGAAAATATTCACATTTAAGAAGCTGAAATCAGAGAATTTGGACTCTCACATTTGGAGTGACGTAGGCTGCTATCCATGTGTTTGGACCTGTTTTTTAAGCCTTTCCTGTCACAATCACTTACAATAATGATCAAAAGTTGAAAAATAGGTCCAAACATGTGGAGGACACGGACCATCATCTGTGTCTTCCACATTATTGGACCTATTTTTCAGCCTTTGCCCTATTGACCTATTTTTTTCTTGCTGGTAAAAATTATTTTCATTATCGATTAATCTGTCTGTCTGGTGATTAGTTAGGTATTTGACAACTAATTGACTAATTGTTGAAGCTCTAATCCAAAGATCTTAATGCAGGAAGACACTAAGAGGCTATAGTTTTAGACTCATGTTTGTTAGCCTGTTAGCTGTTAGCTATTAGCCTGCTGTTGTAAAGAAGAACCAGATGTTGTTAATTATGTATATAACCTGCTCATAACCCTCTGTGTTGTCAGAGTGGCCTCCATCACACCTCTGTGAACAGCCTCTTTGTGTTAACAACACACACACACACAACACACACACACACACAGTACAGAGAAGATGCTAATCTATAATGAATGTGGCCTCTCATTAAGGGAGAAGCCTTTTACTCTCATATGCTTTGTATTAGTGTGTGTGTGTGGCCTATTTGTTGAGCACTTCCTGTTAATGGCGAAGCAGAACGTGAGGCGTCGTCCGATTGAAACATAAATGATTCAGACTCAGCGAGCACGACATCACTTTATGAAACGTTAAAACACACTGTCAACACACACACACACACACGCACACACACACACACACACAGACACACACACGCACACACACAAAAAATTACTGTTTTGTTTCCACACATTCCCTCAGCTGTGTGTGTGTGTGTGTGTGTGTGTGTTTCTAATGATGATGTTAGCTGCTGTACAAACCTCCATTAGAGAAACTCATTAGCTGAAATAAAACATGTTGGAGGAAGCAAGGATCGTGGTCTCATTCAGACAAATGATTTAACTACAGTTTATAATGTGTTCATGAAGTGTTAATATGAGTCTGTGAACAGATGAGAGTTTGTTAGTTTGTCGACCTGACTCCTCTGTGGAGTTTCTGTTTGCATCCCCCATAAAACATTTGAGAGATGATTTTTTTTAGATTTTTCCTGTCTTGTCTACATCTATGATTACTCAACTCAGTCTTCTTCTTCTCTGCCATTGTTGACATGCTGCTGCATTTTTTTGTATGGTTTCTCCACCAACTGTCCATCAGTTGTATAATGTGGAACATTCTTCACATACCTGTTCATGTCACAGTACATATCAAATCACATTTATATAATCTTTAGTTTCTGTTTTAAATGCTTTTTAATGATTTTCACAACTTCACTCTTGGTAGAGTACATTTTTGTTGGGATATTCCTTTATTAGTCCCACAATTTGAAAAATTAAAGTATTACAGCAGCTAGAGAGCAAAAATATAAAGATGCATCAATAAAAAATCTAAAAAATAAAATATAAAAATATAAACAAGAAGAAATATAAAAAATATGACCCAAAAAAGGAGCGCTATAAACAGGAATAGATAGACTCAGCAGTTGAATTTACACCTTTGTACATTGTAAACGCCTGCTAAATTTATGCAGTGTCCACTCCTCCAGCACTGTAGAACCTCTAAAACAAAGACTTTGGGAAACACTGCTGGACCGATTTTAGTGTGAAAACTCCAGCATTGCATTTCAGTCTAGATGGATGGAAATGATGAAGCAGAAACCTGCGTTCATTTCCTGGCCTTATCAGTCACATCATCTTCCCTGATCGCTTCTCCAGTACGAGGCAGTGTAGGGTACTGTTTGCTTCAAGCCATGATATAACCCAGTGACTAAATGAGATAAAACAAAGGGAAATTTAAAACTAAGAATTGCTGAAAATTAGAACTGAAACCAGAAAAGGCCCGGAGAGGCTCGACAACATCATTTAAAGTTTACTGAACAGCTCAGAGTGCCTCCGTCAGTCCAACATCACAGTCTGACTGACTGACAAAAGAGCAGCCAACATGATCAGGTGAAAGAAGTGGAGATTTTACTGGATTTGACAACAGTGTGTCTGTCGGGAGGAGAAAGTGCTGACTGCTGCATCAGTGTCAATATCCACTGTTTGTTTTGACAGAGGATGACCTGACACACACACACACAAAGTCTCTCCAGGGTTTCTGTGGTCAATACTGTGAAGGTGTGTGTGTTATATCAGTGTGTATCACCTGATGATGAAGGTGATTCTGAGGAAAGAAAAGTTCACCTTTTTCTCTACAGCAAAACTGTTCTGAATAACATTTTAAACAAGACACAGAGATCAGAACAACTCCGTGGACTGTCACAGCCCTTTTCCAGTAAATCATTGCTTGGCTCTTGAACTGGTTCCATTCAGGATTATTGGAACCTTTGTGCTATCTAGCAAGCCAGCCAGCATTTACAGCAGAGCTGAGCCATTGTAATGAGGGATGCATCATCAACAGAAGGTGTTACACAGCAGCCTGTAGAATATGATACACCACTTTGACTTTTAGTCTGTTGGAGCAGCTCTCACTCAGACCTTAGATCAGCTCAATGGACTGTCAATCAGTTGTTGCAGCTCTCAGGCAGGCCTTGTATCAGCGCTGTGGACTGTAATGTACCTGGAACAGCTCTCACACAAACCTCAGATCAGGATTATGGTGCTTCCACTCTGAAAGAGCAGCAGGAAATCCTGTCAAAGCTCTGAGTTAATGAGGGATCAGGAAAATAAAACCACAGAGGAAGAGTGTACTGGAAGAATAAAAAACATTGGCAGAAACATAAATTTTTGACTTGGCAGTTTTTGGATAAATTAACCTCTACATTAAAACTGGATGTACTAAGAATAATTCCCCTGGAGCAAGCCATAAATTCAGTCTCCAAATTTAAATGTTAGAAAGTATTTGTGTTTAACCTCCAAGTGTGTCTCAGCCCTTCAGCTCTTTGTGTCCACTGAAATTAAATATAATTAACCTCCAATGAGTCCCCTCAGGATGGATGTCTCCAAGAGGACAGAACTGTTTAAGGAGGTCAGACAGTCAAACCAGCATTTGATGGAACTCGGACACCATTCAGTAGTTAACAGATATGAATTAGGGAAGGTGAATGGAGACAACTGTTTGACTTTCTGTCTTTGGACTGATGATGTTGTCCGTACTGGACGTAGTTGTTTATTGTGGTGTCTGACTTTGTTTTAGTTTGGATCATTTAAAAAAAAATAATAATAATTTGTTTTATTCAACAAAAACTAAACATATGGATGGATGGACAACTGCGTGGTCTCTGCACTGCAAAGAAGCTGATTAATTTTCTTGAGATATAAAACGTGACATTATACTCACCTGCCTTGTCCGATAACTGTGAGATCAATATGTATTTAATTTACACTTTATACTGTCTTTGAGTGTCCAACATTGTGTCCATTCAGGAGTTCAATAACACACAAAGTTTGTTTAAATTGTTCCTCTCAGTTTAAATGAGGGTTAATGAGTCATCAGAAGGTCCTCATAAATGCATAAACACAATCAGGTGTGTGTGAGTGTGTGTTAATGAGCAAGTAAACACACTGCAAAGTCAACACACACACACACACACACTTGATGAAGGACGAAGTCACATGACTCTGACAGAACAACACATACACCTGTACTGTGAGTGTGTGTTTCTAATTTTGTATGCTTGACTGTGACACACACACACACACACACACAGACAAGGTCGCAGCCTGTGATTGGCTGTCTGTGTGACGCTGTGACTCAGGGTTTGAAGGTTTGTAGGAGGAAATGAGGTGATCAGTCACTGACACAAACTTTAGCGTCACCTTGGAGAAACACGACTCTCAGAGGACGACACAGACAGACAGACAGGAGACATTAACATACACTGAGACGTCCTCTGACACATGGACTAATACACAGAAGAAGGAGCTCGTCTCACAATTAAAAAACTATTATCTTTAGTTTGAGGTTCTAAGGACACAGAAATGACAGAACCTCCACAGCAGAGAAACACAGCACCTTCAGTAATGTTATACTAACATATTTCGATTGAAATATTTGATTATATTAAGTCAACAAGTTAAGATTTTTCATCTCTAGTCTAATTAGTTCAAGACCAATTAACAGTACATGCATTGTGCACTTAACATATATTTTGATAGTTAAATAAAGTAGTAAAAATATGCACTCAATGTTTTCATGTTCATATGGCAGGTAGTCAGTTTCTTGTTCAATAAAATTAATATTTTGAGTTAATTTAGCATCACAAAAACACATTATTATAACAAGAGTTGCGGTGTTTTGCTGAACACAGAAATGTTCTGCTTTCTTAAGATAAAACTGAAGCAATCTCCCGAATTTTTACCATCTCGTTTTCTTTTTCATAAATATGAATCAAAGCAATGTGTATTTCTAGAGTGCTGGAGCAGCATGTTGGCAGACTTCCCAGCATGCATTGTGTGGCAGTTAATATTATCATTAATTTAACTTTTTCCCCCCAAGTTCCATTAACTCAGTCAGTTTTACAAAACTTAAGTAAGACTTTGAACAAATTATTCAATCTAAGTTATTTAACTTACATTTTTAAGTTGAACTGAATCTAAAATATTTACAGTTCACATTAAAAAGTTTGTGTTCGAGTTGTTTACAATAAACTTTTAAAAGTTGAGTGGGCATATACTTTACAGTGATCTTATTTTATTGTCTTTCTTCTATTTGGTAGCTAATCTTGCTCCACGTCATGCAGATGAAGTCTTTGTGTTTCTGTCTGTTCATGTTTGATTGGGTTCTTGAGATTTCTGACTCTAATTCACCTCCTGCAGAATCTTTGCCTCCTTGGCTTTAGTCTGTGTCCTGCTGATGATGTTACAGCCTGGATCCTGTAGTTTCAGCAGGGTTAACATTAACAGAACAGAAAACCTTCATTGTGATTGTACAGAAAAGAACAAATGTAGGAGCCCTACTCCTGATCAGTGCAGTAAAAAGACACAAATACAAAAACACACAGGAGCAAAAACCAGCATGCAAACATCCACAGCAGAGGGTAAAAAACTAGAATGAAAAAAAAAATTAAAAAAAATAAATATTAATCAAGAATAAGAAACAATATATAAATAAATACAGTCCGGTTTGAAGAAGAATAAGTGTAATATTGCAGGAGTGTGTCTTTTGGTTATTACAGTGGGTCAGTGGGTTTGTCCTAGAAAGACAGTCTTTTGTACATGAAGAGTCATTCAGTGGTTCTTAGAGTTTATTGTGCGTGTGGCCCAGTGAGAGAAGCTGTTCTTAAAGGGATAGTTTCTCAGGAAAACAGCGTTGCAGAATCTCCCAAACAATGGAGGAGAATGGTGACCACTTTTCAAACAGAAGAAAATGTGAGATCCTGTAATGCTGTTTTCCTGTGAAACTCCAGCAGTGTTTTGTGGATTAAAAAACTAAACCCGACAATCCAAACGACATGAGAGTGAGTAGATATACCATCCCTTTAAGTCTGCTGGTTTGATCATCCTGAACAAATGAGTTAAATTAACAAGGAAGATTTTATCCTCCACCTCCTGCTGTGATGCTGTGAGGATGTTGTGCGTGTTGTTGGTCAGTTGTGGCAGAATAAAACTTAAAGCTCCCTGTGGTTAACCACATTTTAAACAAATCTGGAGTGTGACAGAAATATTTAAACCATCATCAAGTCTGTTTGTCCTTTTTCTATTAAAATGTTACTTTAACTGATGAGAATATTAAAACAAATAGGAAATATTAATGAGATGTACATTTTCTGCAGATTTGTCTTGAAAATGAATCTCAAACAAGTTGTAATGAGATTAATAAATTAAGGGTTTACCTGAGAGTGAGTCTTCATTAAAATCAGGTAAAATATTGTTCCACAGAGCTCCTGTTTTGTGTATCAGGACTTTAATTTGACCTGCTGGAGGCAGAAACCCTCTGAGAGTCTTCTTCATATAAACATCTGAGCACTGAGCATGCTGGGAGACGACGGGTGGACCATCAGATAGAATAAGAGTGTGAGTGTGATAATAATGAATGAGACATGTTTTTTAAAAAGTAGGTCAGATTGGAGACGCAGCAGCCACAGGAGACACTCCAAGAGACGAGGATGTGTTTTTATTTCAGTCTCTGGACTCTCAGATGAACTCTGAACATTCATGAATGTTTCTGCAGGAACATGTTCTGATGGACAGAGAAGAGGAGGAAGAAGAGTGATTCAGATCGACTGTGCAGATCTCTGGCTCCTCCATGTGGTCACTGACTGGACTGCAGCTTCATATAGAAACACTGACAGGGACAAAATGCTGCAACAGCACCTTTTTCTGCTGATTGAGTGAAAAAATAAAATGTGCATTTAGTTAAAACATGGAGTTTCTGTCAGCAGCAGCAAACTGAACACTCAGGATTCATAAATACACCTCAGCTGAAAAACTTCACAAAGAAACTGTCAGTCAGAGATCAACAGGAGAGAAAATCAGACTCATCCTGTCCTCCTGCAGAGGTCAACTCTGAATGCACACAGTGTTTACTTTGGTTTGGTCCTGAAAAGTTTTTATTACATTTTCAGTTATATTCTTTTGAAATGTTGTGTCTCTGTGCTTCACTATCTTTGCACCTGTTTTGTTTGATACTGTGTTCTGTGAAGCACCTTGTAACTCTCTGAAACATTATAGAAATTGTTGGTCATTTATTGTGTCTCACTTGAAAACCTTTTCACCAATTAAGCATTTTGTGCAGGTGTTTTTATATTTAGTATTTCTGGTGATATATGTTTGTTGTTAATGTGGAGCTGGACAGGAGCTGTGTGACATGTTTAGTCTTCATGAATCTAACCTCTACCTGTCTCTCTATCTTTGTCCGTCTGTCTCTTCATCAGATACGGCGACATGGTACCAAAGACGATCATGGGGAAGATCTTTGGCTCTGTGTGCTCTCTGAGCGGCGTGCTGGTCATCGCCCTGCCTGTCCCCGTCATCGTGTCCAACTTCAGCAGAATCTACCACCAGAGCCAGAGAGCCGAGAAGAGACGAGCACAGAAGGTGACAAGCTCAAACGCTCCATTTTACGTCCTCCCAGACGTCCTCTAAAGACACAGCTGACATCTGAGAATCAGTTTGTAACGTCAGCAGAGAGAAGAGGGATAAATTCAGGGACTTTATCTGTAAATGTTGGTGCGTCTGCTCAGTTTAGGACAGAACAGAGTAAGAGAACAGATGACTAAACCTTAAACTAAAGACAGGCTGAGAGCGCAGTCACAGAGAGTTAATCCTTAAAAATTCATGTGCTGTTGAGGGTCTGTTGTGTTTACTGCAGCAGAGACAAAATAGACACAAAGACAGACGGTTTAAAAGTTCTAATAATCAGAGCTGAGTTTGTTCCTCAGTGTTGTCTTAGTTTAGAACGGCGAGCTGCTGCTGCTGTAGTCACAGGAGAGCAGAGAGGAAACTTTAACTTCCTCCAAACATCAACAGATGAGTTTTCTGGTTGTGTTGGAGACACTTTTGTTTGTCCCGCAGGGACAAAAACAGAAACATGATGTAGGAAAGTTACAACTGAAGCACTTCACTGTCTGCTGCTGTTATCAGAGACAGAACATGTCAGAACATGCGACGGAACGCGTGACAGAACATGTTCAACATCTGTCTGAGACGGACACAACTGCTTCACAAAAAATAAACAAGAATATGGCAGCAATTATTTATAACAAAGTATCTCAGATTTACACTAAGAAATAAAGGTTCCAAAAGGTTCTTCCTGAAGGGCTGAAGTTCTATGCGGAACCATTTGCTTCTGAAGAATGCATTTTTGAAGAAAAGGGTTGTCAAGGATTATCTGTACAACCAAGGGTTCCATTAAGAACCCTTTTAATCCCACGAGCCCTTTTTGGAAGAAACAGTTCTTCAAGGATTGTTTAAAGGTTCTTTGTACCATAATATAATAGGGTTCTTGGTGGAACCCCCTGGGTGGGTTGTCAATAAAACCCTTGGTAAGTAAAAAAGTTCTCAGTAGAACACCCTGGACTGGTTCTGGATAAAACCCATATAAAATAAAAACTTCTTGGTAGAACCCCCTGGATGGGTTGTACATTAAGTCTTTGGAATATAAAAAAAGGTTCTCAGCAGAACCCCCATAAGAACCCTTTTCATCCTAAAAACCCTTTTTGGAAGAAACAGTAAGAGCAACAAAAGAATTGTTGAAATCCTTGAAGGTTCTGGGTGAAATGGTTGTGGAACCATTACACCATAGAACATTTTTTAGAACCTCGCATATGGGGTTGTCCACATAGGAGAACCCTTTTTGGTTCCTGGTAGAACCTTTAAAAAAGGTACCACTTTCAGAGAGTTCTGCTTACAACTCAATATAAAGAGTTATACCGGGAACCATGTATGAGAGGATTGATAGAGAATGCTCCCATGGTGTAATGGTTCCACCCAGACCCTTTCCATCCAGGGGTTCTACCAAGAACCTTTTTTATTTACCAAGGGTTTTTATCTAGAACACACTCAGATAGTCCCACTGAGAACCTTTTTATTTTCCAAGGGTTTTATCAAGAACCGACCCAGAACCCTGTTTTATTATGGTACAAAGATCCCTTCGCAAAAGAGTTCTTCAAGAATTTCAACAATTCATGAGGAACTCTTTCTTCCAAAACAGGGCCTTTGGATAAAAATGGTTCTTAATGGAACCACTAATATTACAAACAATTCCCAGGCCTTCAGGAAGAACCCTTTTGGAACCTTTATTTCTGAGAGTGTACTGATCTTGTAACTGAGACGGGGAGATAATCTTACAGTCCTGAAACATTTTTTTTCTTGTATACATAATATGGTAACATCTGTTAACAGGTTTTTATTCTGTTTATGCAGACATGTTAAACAACTCATAAATATAATTTAAAACATAAATAAAAACAGAATTTCAACCTATATTCAGTTGAATCCAGTACAAAGACAAGATATTTAATGTTCAAACTGATAAACGTTATTATTTTTTTGTACATATACAGTCATTCTGTTGTAAGAGGAGCAACAAAAGACTGTAAAAGTTGTTTGCCATCATACTTCAGTTTTGCTTCATAATTACACTCACAAACAAATAGTAAACACAACTGGACTAAACAGACGTTAAACTGCTAAACGGACATTTGTATGTGTTCACAAACAGAAAACCAGGCTTGCTAGAATTCGCGCAGTGAAGAGCGGAGGAGCTAGCGCTTATTTGCAGTACAAACAGAGCCGGCTGCTGATTGACCTCGATGAGGAGGTAACCACGGAGATGCAGTCATCATCGTCGGGTGCTGCTGGTGGTTTTTTTTTTTATCCTTTTGATTTCCTCTTTCTTTCTCCTTGTTGAGCTGTGACCTGACAGGCTGCTGCATGCTGGATGCTTGTTGTGAACCGGAGGGGGATTGATTGTTTACCTCCTTATGCTGCCTCTTTCTCTGTTTTCATTCAGGGATGTTTCTGCTTCATTGTGTTTTTATCATGTGTCTTTCTTTCTATTTATTGATCTATTTGGTTCAGCAGTAACATTTTTTCCACTGGACCCATGAAACCAATAGCTTCGTCTACAAACACTCCACCGCCACATCTCAGCTACTTTCTCTTCCTCTCTGCTCTGTGTTTCCTTCCTCTGTGTTTTGTTTGGACTCATGTGCATTTTGATTGGCCCTCCCATGTGGCTCGGCTGCCGAATGACTGGCCTGCGCTGCTCATGACATCATCACTACGCGTCTTGGGTTCCATGGCTGTGTGGAGGAATGAGATCTGGCTGAGCTGCATGCCAATCAGCCAGCCACATGGCATGCACGGGGGTGGAGTCAATGCAACACAGTGGTGATGGTGGACGACTTTTCAGGAGCAGTCTGACATTTTGAGAAAATATAGCTTGTTTGATGTTTTCCCAGAGCCAGACGATTGAAACGAAAGAGTATAGAAAGGTACATGGTGCATAAATAAAAATGATAGGTCTGAAATATGTTTACACTCAGCAAGGTGCTGATCTAGGCCAGAAGGATGCAAGTCTGTGTTACACTGGCATCTTTTAGCCCCATGTTAAGTTGATTTTCAGGAGAAAACCCCTCTAACACTAGTTCGAAGTAGAGCCAGCAAGCCCTCGGACACCTCGTCTTGAAGGGTTAGCCCACTTTGACTGTAACAGGATTGTGCCAGTGTGAAAGCTGCCTTAGCCTAGGGGAAAAAAGGTTTCTAAAGATGCTTTAGCCTTGGGCTAAATGAAATGTGAAAAGCAATTAGAGTCCCTACAAGGACCCCCAGGGGGAGGATTTATTACTGCCAGTTATGATGTGTCCCTTCTTTTAGTGTTCCTAGGTGTGAGGTGCATCAGTTCCTTTAGTGATCCCATGAGAGATGTGCTCACCATCCCAGAGGATACTTAGGATTTACCTTTAGACCCCCTAGTAAGAAGGTCTTCCACTTGCTTTTGGATCCTCAGGAATAGGGATTGGGTCTTTAGGATCTCTATATGGTTCATAAGGTTCATAAATTCCTCCAGGACCCCAAGATGTGACTATCTTTAGGATCCCCAGGTGTAAGGTTCTTGCATTCCTTTATGAAACCAGGAGTGAGATGCCATTTTTCCTTCAGGGCTCTCAAACTATAGGCACAACTCCTAGTAGCGACATCATGGACTCAGGAGTAAGGTCCATAACCAATTTCCTTTAGAGTTCCCAGGATTGAGGTTCCTGACTTCTGTGATCTCCAGTAGTGAAGTTGATAACTACCTTGGTTCCCATGTGGGGCCTTGAGGGCAGGTAGTCCAAGGCTGATTTTCTGATTCTGAGGAAGATGGGTAACAAGCATACTTCCTAAAATTTCAGACTATTCCTTTGGCTGTACCTGAGCTCCAATTTTTACAGAGTCAGTCCCTCTATCCGTCCAACTGTGTCACATTCAGTCTGAACCCCTGAGCAATATAGTATGGTGGCTCTCTTGGATCAAATAAGGCTTGAGTCAAAACAAACAAACACATTTACAGAGGCAGTGAAAAAGCTGCTGAATGGCTGCTGTCAGTGGCCTGAGTTTGAACCAGTGAGCGATCCGTGAACTTCTAACTAACTCTTATCCAGGAGGGGATTGTGGGTAAAAAACTGGACAGATGAAATGTTCTTTTAAGAGGAGTTTGATGAGAATGTTAGCCCTGTCCATGTGTGTCATAGTGGTATTGCCCCACTTTGTGCTGTGGTTCTGGGTAGGGTGGAGGCATGTCGAATGGCAGGCTCACTGTGTGGTCATGTGATTTGTGTTTGTGCCCTAAAGGCATCTAAGGAAGCAGGACAGGCCCTGGTGTGTAAGTCCAACCCCAACTTCGAGGTGCATCATCATCACCTTCTGCACTGTCTGGAGAAGACCACGGTGAGGTCATAAAACACACACAAGGACACAAACTATAGTTTATGTTTTTTCTGTTGTCTGCCACAGAGTATTTTTAATGCTACCAGTAGCAGTCACCAAAGTCAGAAAGTCCTGCATATAGTGCCTTTAGTACAATACAGTGTTGAATTCTCCACCTTCAATCATATTCCCGTTCTCTAAAACTTTGTGTCTATCTGCCTCAGAACCATGAGTTTGTGGACGAGAAGACGTACGAGGCGAGCTGCAGGGACATAACTCTGGTGAAGCAGGTGTCTCGATCTTCCTCCATGTCCTCCTCTTCCTCTCCTCACAGCCTCACCTCCTGTTGCACCCGCAGGAAGAGGAAGACTTTCAATGTCCCCAACTCCAACATGTCTGTGGGTCTGCAGGGCAGCATCCAGGAACTGAGCACCATCCAGATCAGAGAGAGGCCACTCACTAACAGGTAGAAGAAACTGTGCACCAACAGGTGTCTCTTCAAGGACCTGTGGAACCTCTTTAAGGATCACTAGAACCATTTCAATGGCCTCAGGTCCTTGGGGTCTCCTGAAACTTCTTTAAGCGCTCTACAACCTCTGGCACCCTATCAAGGATCCCTGGAACCCATTTATGCACAAATATGACCTACCTAAGCATCACAACCCCTAAGAATCTCCAGCTTTTTATACTGTTAACAAGAAGAGACATTTTGAATCAATATTCTTACAGTCATTTCTAATTATCCTCAAGGTGGTGCTTAAAGGGGTTGCAGAGGTCCTTATAGAGTTTCAGGGGTTCATAGGGACATAACTATATCCCTAGAGAGGTATTGAGGTCAGGTGGAGGTGGTTCTCGTGATTCTTAAATGGGTTCCAGGGGTCCTTGAGGTGATAGCAAAGCTCCTTAAGGAGGTTTTAGAGCCAATTGTGAAGGTTGTAGAAGTCATTGAGGTGGTTGTTGAAGTAATTGACGAAGTTGTTGAAGTCCTGAAGGTGGTTTCAGAGGCTTTCAGAGATATTTCAGGAGGTTTATAGCTCATTGCAAAGGGTATAGAAGTCTTGAGGAAGTTCTTGGAGTCTAACATAAAGTTGCAAAACTATTTTGGGAGATTTAGAGCTTGTTGTTAAGGATGTAATAGTCTTGAAGAAGTTATTTAAGTCCTTTAGTCCTTTAGGAAGTTGCAAAGGCCCCTGAGGAGGTATTAGCAGGATTTGAAGAGGTTATAGAGTTCTTTGTGGAGACTGCAAAGGTATTAAACATGTTCCAGGTGCCCCCAATGAGGTTTTAGGGGTACCTGAGTTTTCAGACAACATTGGGGAGATTGCAGATGTCTGTAACAGGTTATTAGAGGGTGCTGAAGAAGTTCCTAGAGTAATCCTTGAGTATGTCCCAATGATACTGGGAAAAGGACCCCAGAAAAGTCTGGTACGTAATTGTCCATGAGTGAACATGACCATGTTGGGTCATTTAGGAGGTTGTATCAGTTCTTGGGAAGATTTAGCAGTTCTAAAGGAGATTTCAGAAAAAATTTCAAAGATATTTTGGGAGGATCACACCTGTGAAGTTTGTAGAAGTCTTGAGAAGTTTCAGGGGTCCTTGGTTGCAAATATGTTAGGGGACTTTGAGGCAGTTGTAGAGCTCCTTGTGAAGCATGTCAACATCTTAAAGAGGTTCCAAGGGCCCTTAGTTAGGTTTTTGGAGAACTTAAGGAGTTTTCAAACATCACTGAGTTTACAGAAATCCCAAGGATTATTAGAGGTTGTTGATGTTCTAGTTATCCTTGAGTATGTCCAAGGGATGCTGGGACGAGGTTCCAGGTGGCCCCATTGCTTTGAAGAGATCTTACAGGTACTTAGGAGGTTTTAGAGGAGATTTGGAGATCCTTGTGAAGATTGCAGAGGTATTAGATGTGGTTAAGAATATCCTAATGATCCTTCAATAGGTCCCAGTAATCCTTAATGGGGTTCCTGGGGTCCACTTGGAGGTATCAGAAGTCCTAATGTCCTGTAGAAGTCACCTAAATAAGTTAAAATGATCTTTGAGAAAGTTCCACAAGGGCTCAAAGAATTTTTATGGGTTCTTGAAAGGGTTCCCTACACGCTTGACTTCAAGTTCCAGAGGTGCTTGAGTGGTACCATAGTTTGTAAGAGGTTTTGAAGAGGTTCTGAGAAGGTTTCAAAGGGTTTTGGAGGTTTTTCAGATGTTAGATACTGTAGAGGAGGTCCTGGAGCCGAGTGCACCAGCTGGGCGTAAAAAAGAAGTCTTAGCTCTTACGCCGGACTTAACTACGTCCGACGTTGTGATTGGAATTTACACCGAGTGCACCAAGCCAGACTCACCACAGTCGTAGCTGCGCCTGGTCTTACAATGCGCGTTCACGTGAGTACACACGAATTGTTGATTGTTGCCAAGCAACACACTTCTACGCCAAGCATTATCGTGCATTTATCATGTCTCTCGCGGTATTTTGAAAAGCTCCGTTGGCATAAAACTGAGTGCAATCAACACCTGCAAGGTGAGGGACAGCGCCACGTCTCTGTCCGACAGACGCTGCAGCCGAGGGGAGAGCACTTTAATTCAAACAGCGATTCTCTGCTAAAGTTAAATCTTTATCACTTTCTGAATCTAACGTTATATAGAGTGGATTTGTCCTGTCATGGATGACACTTTCTCTTCTGAATGCCCTCTTGTTAATCATCCTGTAAACAAGGTGCGATGCTCTCCCTCATTTCTCTTTTCTGGCTGTGATTCCATTAAAATTACCGTGGATACAAGTCTGAGTTTCCTACTTACGCCTGCTCCACACTAGGCGTAAAAGTTACACCCAGGCGGAACACACACAGGGCTTAAGTCTAACTACTGCACTCGTCTTAACCTTAAACTGGTCGTAACTTGCCATTCTAAGTCGGACGTGACGTTACACCCAGGCGTACGCCCAGCTGGTGCACTCGGGCCCTGGAGTCCTCACAGAGGCAACATGAGTTACTGGGGAGGCACCAAAGGTCGTTGAGGAGTTTCCAGGGGTCTAAAGTAATTAGGTGGTTTGGCAGTGTTAAACATTAGTGCTGCATTAGTAGTACTGAAGCTGAGCTCCCCCTTAAAAGCATGACTGAAGAAAACAAATTATTTTAACATCTGACAGCAGGCAGCCAAACAAGGAGTAGAATGGGGATTATGGTATAAAGGAAAATACAGTGGATTTATATTCTCTTCCAAAGATTTTGTTGCTAATGCTGAGTAGTTGCATCAGAATGTGATGTGTAAAATCAGAGGTTTTAGAGGAGAATTGAGGCAGAGACATTCTGACATGACGTACAGATCTGTTTATTAAAGTTCTAAAAAGTGACAGTCTGAGGCAGACACTCATTGACGTACTGTATATAAACACATGGCACCAGAGATCATGTGACAGTGTATTCCCATGTCGAGTCAGAGAGCAGGAATCCGGAATATGTCCAGCTGTGGGAGGCTGTGGGAGGTCTGGGAGCTCTGGGAACTTTCTCCTAAACATGGACAGCTGGGAAACTGACTCGTCTCTGTTACGGCCTGCTCCTGTTTGTGTCTGACTCCCAGTATCAGTGACCATCACTGCTGAAGCTCTGCTCCTCTTTGTCATCATCTCCTACATGATAATACCTGTCTGTGTTCAGTTTATACAAGGATATACTGAAATGATTAGTCAGTTAATAGATAAGCCAACTGACAGGAATTTGATATTTTGGTAATCATTTGTTATTTTACAGGTAAAACTGTTCTATTGCTCCAGCTTGTCAAAGTAGCTTTACTACTTTTCCTTTTAATTATTTTATTACACTTTTTACTTGCACAGAGCATTTTTAAAGTGCTGTACAAGTACTTTTACTAAGTAAAAGATCTGAATACTTCCCCCACCACTGATAAGAGGTTATGGCGAAGCAAAAACATATTATAATAGTAGATTACTACTCAAAAAAATGAATTGGCTCTTCTTTAGTGCATGGCCCATCTTTTTACCAAGTGTTCCACTGAATCACAGATAAACAGGACAACAGAAAACAGCAATGTGATAGTGTATAAATAGCATGCCCCTTTTAAGGATATTTTGCATGTCGGCATTTTAAGCTTTTTGCACATCATTTAACGCTGCTTAGTCACATTTTTTAGTTTTGGAAGTCCAGGAAATGACAAAGTCAACTGACCATTGTCACATATACAGAAATACATGGCGTACATAATGTAAGTCAATCCTTCCAGGATTTTGTAGGTATTTCTGGGGACTGTTGTGGCCTAAATGCATGTTGCAATGTTTTTGGGCATTTGCAAAGAATTTCTTTTCTATAATTCATTAAAAATAAAAGGCAACTTGGTCCAGGGAGAAACCACACTCCGTTCTGTTGTGTTCTATCTAACCTTACCAAAAAAGCTTCTCTGTCCTCTTTCTCTCTGCAGTCGCTCCAGTCGATCCAGTCTGAATGCCAAATTTGAGGAGACGGTTCCTCTGAACTGTGAGCAGCCGTACGACACCTCCGCTGTCATAGGCATGCCCACGCCGCCCGGCACCACGCCCGAAGGTGACGACTCAGCCAGCTCCACCAACTACTCCCAGACCAACATCGTCCGAGTATCCGCACTCTAGATAACAACCTCCCCTCCGAACATGGAAACACAACCTACCCAGCGGGAGGACAACGGGGGGCAGGGAGGGTCAGGGATCAGGGGGCTGACGGCCCCACACCACAACAGACTCAGGTGGCAGGTGTTTGGATCATGTGACCATGATGGAAGTGACAAGTTAGCTTGAACAGCTCAAACCTCTGGTGGAGAAAAATGTCATTCTGTACGCACTGAAACTCAGCTGAAGTCGCCTCAGATTGCAGCTTTTTCTTTTGTCTCATTGGACGGATTTCTGCTCCAGCAGTTAAACGTCTGAGAAGAGTAAATGGTAGTACTTTGGCTGATGACTCATCTCGATCTGAGAGAAATTTAAATCGTCACTACTGCTATTTTTCTAATCCTGTATGTCTTTAAATTTGATGTCTTAAAACAGAAAGAAAGCTAACATAGATTTCTTCATTTTGAACACAGTTTAAAGGAAATGTCGTACATTTTGGGAACGATACTGTAAACCATCTTACCAGAGTTAGAAGAGAAAATCAGTTTCAGATGAGTTCAGTCTAGCTTAGCACAAAGAATGGAAGCAGGTGGAAACTGCTAGCCTCGCTCAACTGACCTTCCAACAACTGTACATCAGTGTGGGTTACAAGTTATATCTTGTTAGCTAACAAGCTACAGTCAGCTGCTTTTAGTTAACTGTAGCTAAGCTAACTCTGAACTAGCTGGACCTTAGAGCTAACTTGATTCATGTATTTAACTTGAGCTTTAGAAACTGACAATTTAGGACAATTATCTAGTATTTACTGTAAATGACTTCTGCAAAGCCATAACAAGAAAACTATACAATGATGTCATTATAGGAACTCTGACAAAGTCTTTGGATTTTTGTACCTGTTGAAGGAGTTAAGCTAACAGTCTTCCAGAGCTAACTGCTCCTAATCTACAGTGTCTCATTTTCTATTTTCACTTGTGTCAAACAAGAAAGATAAAACATGTAAAGTAAGACAGTTTGGAAATTCTTGGAAGGTTATTTTTTCTTACTTAACATTAGCTTTCACTTTGCTAGGCTAGCAGTTTACCTATCTTCTCATCTGACTCTTGGTATATCAGCCCTGACTCAGAATTGTCATGTATCACAGTCCTGTACAGCTTCATCACACAAACTTCAGTCCATCAGTTGCTCATAAAGTTTATGTTGAAAAACTTTATGAGCGGTGCTTCTGATTACTCTTAACAAATGTGACAAAAAACACAAAAGAAGTAAACCCAACCTGTTCTCCTCCCAGGTTGTCAAACACCAACATATTTGTCGCACCCTTCAGTGTCTCATACTGATGCAAAAGATGCAGATGAAAGTGTGACGTTATTTTATATCGATGTTATTGTCAAAAAATGCATGAAAACCAAAACAAACAATCTGTCAACAGATTTGGTGTACCTCAAGGCTCAAGTCTGGGTCCTCTTCTCTTCTTTATTTACATGCTTCCCTCTGGTCACAAAATTAGTAGAAAAATTAAATATTTGCTTCTGTATGCAGATGACATGCACTTATATCTTCCTTCAAGCCTTATTGACAATAATAGTTTGGCCAGAAGGAAATTAAGTATTGAATGTCCTGTATTTACTTTAACACGTGGTTAACATTGTGAAACATAAACGTGAAATGTATTCTCATTTATACATAAATTCATGAGTTTGTATTTTCAACATCCATCCCAAAAATGTCTGTGAAGGTTCTCAGTCATCCAGGTCATGGTAATCGTAACAAGGTTTGTTGTAGGCAACTGGACTTGTTAGAGTTCTTGAAGACGTTTCGCCTCTCATCCAAGAAGCTTCTTCAGTTCTGACTGACTGGTGTGGTTGTTAACACCTAGAGGGGCATTCACATGAGCCACATGCCCCTTTAGGTGTTAACGACCACACAGAGGTTTAATACCTGAACTCCCAAACCAGTCAGTCAGAACTGAAGAAGCTTCTTGGATGAGAGGCAAAATGTCTTCAAGAACTCTATCAAGTCCAGTTGCCTACGATAAACCTTGCTACCGTCCCAAAAATGAATTTTAAAGACATCTGGGTAACAGAACTGTTCGAGTTACATGAGGTGGCCTTCAAAGACCTACAAATCTGTGTCCACAGCACTCCTGACATGACTCGGTCACACAGTGTTTACTATGCAAACCTTGATTTTCTCACCTTTAATCCTGTGTCAGGTTACATTTTTAACATATTTAATCTATACTTTGACGTGAAGCTTAAACCAGTGAAGATTTTGTCTGTTTCTGCAAAATTATGAGTCGCTACTGGCAGCGTATGTATTTTATAATATAGAGTTGACCCTACATATATTAATTTATTCAATATTTAATCCATTTGAAAATATTTTTTGACTATTTTAAAGCCAATCAAAGCCAAAGACTTTTATTCCTGGCAGCGTGATGAAGGCTTCAAAACAATCTGAACAGCAAACTTAATAAATAAAATATGCAATTTTTAAAAATGTTTTAAGGGGGATGTATTAGAGGACTTTTTTGTATGTTTTCATTATTATTTTATTTTTTAATTTTACTTCATTGTATATTTTTTATTGATTTATTTGATTTTTGCGAATTTTATTTTGTTTTATTGTTTTATTTCAAATTTTATTAATCTCTATTTATTATCATTTTTGCCATTTATCATTGTTATTTATTCATTTACTTATTTTTTTATTTAGAATTTGTTATTTATGTATTCATATTTGTATTTATTCTGTTTACTCGTTTTTATTTGATCTCAATAATTTCTAAAATCCTACAGCCATGAATATGTCACCAAATCACAGAGTAACATGATGACTGTTGAGGTCACTAATACAGCTACCCAGTGTGTCATGCCTTAGGTAAGACTGTCCATTGTTCCAAACTCCAGTAGTCTTAAAAATGTCCGAAGTCCATTTGTCCAACAGCCTGTTATCTCAAAAACAAAAGCAAATTGCTCTGACAACCCTTTGTTCCAGAAATACACACCCTCCCTGCAGTTTTTTGCCCTTAATATTTAGGATTAGGGTCCCAAAAACAACAGCCCACTGCTCTGAAGACCTGTTGTTCCAAAATACATTATTTTGCCCTCAATATCTTTAGGTTAGTGTCCTGTAGTATCCTAACAAAAGCTTATTGCTCCAGTGGCCCATGGCTCTAAGCATATGTGCGTAACTTAACGGACGTAACTAACACACTTATTTTAACCCAAACCTTGATATTTTCCCTAAACCTAACCAATTATGTTTGGTGCATAAACCTAACTAAGGGGTTTTGTTACCAGAAAAATTGGGACATTCCATGAGATTATTGCTGTTTTGGAATAACGGGCTGATGGGACAATGGGCTGTCTCTTTACCAATGACAGTGATATGAAGTTGAGTTTTGGATCAGGGCTATGTAAAATGGTTACTAAGTGTTCTTCCCAAAATGTGGATCTTTTCCTCGAATTAGTGGATTTACTGGGCGCAGTTTTTGTATTTGCAGCTCTGACGTAGAACAGAGGAGAAGATGAGGAGAACCTTTGAGCATGTTCTGTATCTGTGTGTGTGTTTGAGTGCATGGATCAGTGTGTTTCCGTGTGTGTCGGGACGTTCCTCTGCATGCACGTCTGACTGAATGTGTGCGTGACCCTGGATGTTTCCATCCATACGTTCAGCAGCAGCTGCAGTGGCAGTGGCGCGGGTCTGGTCCTGACTCTGTATATATCAGTTTTTTACCAGATCTTTCTGTCAGAGCTGACTGCCTTCCTCTCTGCTGTACAGAAACATGAACACATCATGAGAAACGTTGATGTCAATTTGTGATAAGGAAACTGTTTCTGTCTTTGCACCGGAGCTTTTTTCTTTGTTGTCTTGCTTGCAGATTTATTTAATGCACATGTTGCCTCATGTTTTTCTTTTCTTTACGTACTTTGTGCAGGGTCAAACTACCATGTCAGGCAGATTATTACTTTTTCAATGACACCAGGAGTTAACAGAACTGATTTTAGGGAGATTCAAGGAGGTTTCGATAAGATATATCAGCACTATACTGTACTGACAGCTGCTGTCACAATTTAAATATATAATTCTAATAACTTTTATTACTGTAACAATAACCCCCTTAAAACATTAAATGTCAGCCTCCCTACTCCCAGCTGTTAGCAGCTAGTTTTGGATTTTATGAGCTGAATTAGTCAAACTACAAAATGAACAGTTGGCTGTCTGAAATCACCCCTGTATTGTTTTCATATTTTAAAAGTTAAACAGGACTGCTTCTTTCTGCTGTTTAAAAAGAGCCTGTTGGTCACTGAATTGTATGTTTTAGTGTTAGCTGCCTGTGCACGTCACTTTATAGCCCCGTATATGTAGCTAGATAGCAGTCAAGTAGCCAACTGACCATAAAGCTAGCAGATGCTAAATAAGAGTCTGAATTTCTCAGTTATACTTTTAATAAGCTCATTGTATTGATTTTTAAAAATCATTTTAATCAGGAACTTTGTTTATTCAAAGCTGAGCAGCAGGTTTTTTTTGTCAGTCTGTGAATTTATAACAGTAGCTAAAATGTTAGCTAAAGTAGCATTAGCTCAGCAGCTAAAGGTGAGACTTTAGATGATATCTGATATCTTCAGCTTTACAGGACTTACCAGCAGATTGTCATGACAACCAGTAGACAACTACACAACAGTCATCTCTAAATATTATTCTGTTTGCAAATGATTCAAAAGGTGACGTATCAAAGCTGCTATCACTACATGTTAGCTTACTGATTCTGACAGTAAAGAAAAGTTAATAAATTTGAGAATTACTTGACAAACATCAACCTCATGTTTGTGTGAAATTCAGAGCTGGATGTAGTTAGCCTAGCTTAGCACTTTTCAGTTAACAAATAGTTTCACCATGTAGGCTACATCTAAAACCAAAAACTGTAGTTTCTGCAAATTTGCAGATTAAAAAAAGTATTAAAGCTACTGTATATCACACTCAATGTTGTACTGTTGTACTGAATATTAGTATGGCTGTGACTTAGTCGTACGACACAAACCTCACATAAAAATAACCAATAAATAGAAGACTAGAGGTCCAGATGCTGTTCTACTCGGCGCTCATGATACTTGTCCAATCAAATCCCTTGATCAGAACTATTATTTTATTGAACTTTAGATGTTGTTTTCTCCTCCAGTTGTGCTCACTAGAATAGCATAAAAGGGGACTGCGTATTGTTCCACTATTCAGAAACTACAACAGTCCCATGTGTCCATCAGCCTGTTATCCTGAAAACAAAGGCCCAAAGTTCTGAAGGCTCATTGTTCCAAAAATCTGCCTTTCACATCGTGATGCTTTTTGATGTCCAAACGTTTGGTGATCTTTGCTGACTCCCTGCTGTTTTCTACCCTTAATATCTGATGGTTAGGGTCCCAAAACAAAACCCCACTGCTCTGAAGGCCTTTTGTTCCAAAAATATTCACTCTTCCTGCAGTTTTGTGCCCATAATAGGTTAGGGTCCCAAAAACTGCTCCAGTGGCCCATGGTTCCAAGCCTACATACGTAACTTAACTGACATAACTAATGTACTTATTTTAACCCAAACCTTGAGCTTTTCCTAAACCGAACCAATTATGTTTGGTGCTTAAACCTCACCGAGGTGGTTTCGTTACCAGAAAAATCTTTCTGTCCAATGGGATATTTTTCAGACTATTGAAGGTTCAGAATAATGGGCAGCCAGTTGAATTGAATGGTACCATAAAAACCAGTTTGTTTGATTATTGCCTTCACTGTCAGAATCAATAAACTAATATTTTTCTTGTTTGTCCTCTTATGAACAAAACAACACCAACGTCTGTTAATTTTTCAGTGCATAAATATTCACACAAGCAGTTTTTTCTGAGCTGAAAACTTTGATCCATCTTGTGTTCACAAATTACTGATCTCGTCTGAGCAACATTAAAAAATACTATATTTCTGACTGTGTGTATCCAGGTTAAACCTGACCTAAATTTGTCCAGGGTACATTAAATATTAGATTATTCATTGATTATATTTCAGTATGTAGTTAGGGACTGAAAACTGAAAGTTACTGAAATAAACTTTTCAGTGGTTGTCCGTCTAAAACTTTGAGCAGGAGACGAGTAAATCATGTAAAACCCGACAGTATGAAAAAGGTCAGATTTAAAGATATTGTGTGCGTCCGAACTGGTCGAACTCCAGTCTGACCAGTGGTGCATAGAGATGAACTTGTTTGAATCATTTTGATACGACGCCTCTTCTCCTTTTCTTAAAAACATACTGTGACCCTGTCCCTCCGTCTCACGTGTGTCCATTTTCGGCAGTGTGTGGGTGGATTATCTGGACTTTTCTGGATTCTTCTGGTGGACGTCTCCACTCTGCAGCTGGATTAAAGTTTGTTGGAAGAAAAGATGCAGCAGATATGTTTGTATGATCTGAATATTCTGGATTTTTGCCCATCAGAACATTGGTGGACGGCTGAAATGAATTCAGCACTGATGCAAATATATCTGAAAATGTTTTAATGACTGTATCTCATGTCTCAGTGCTGGAATTTAATCTTGAACTTGATTAAAAGCAGATTGATTTCTTTATTCTTTATTTTTTAAGGTGATAAAAGTTGCCCAACATTTTGGAGTGAAGATGAAAATGAAACCCTGCTAGCAGCCCCGAAATTAACCCCCGAGTGATCCATCACTGCTTGACTATATTGTGACATATGCAACCAACTTCATTTGGTTTATTCTCTTTATTTTTTATTCTGTAAAGGTACCTTTTAATTTGAATTTAGGGATCTGGGGAAAAAATATAGAAACATATTTTTGCTTATCATATTCGTCAGACTTTTGGCTGTAGAAGAAAGAAATAAGGATTATTATAATTATTATTATTGTTGCTAGTGCATATGTGCTGTAATTGTTCTTTCTGGTGTAGTAAATCATTTTATTTTTTCAATAATTTGCATACAGAGTTATAGTGTCTTATGTTCGGTTCAGATTGATTCATGATATTTTTCTAAAGCGTTCCTGATACAACGTGCATGCGTCGTCATGTCAGAGGGGGGCAGTGAGAGACCGACATGATGTTGTGTAAACTGAAGAAACTCTAAAGATGATTATGATAATTATTACTTTTGATTTGTTACAGCTTGTGTTATATTGATAAAATATGAATTATTGAGGATAATATTTAAAAAAGAGAAGCTTCCATGGTTTCAGTCCGGTGCAGTGTCTGAGTAAATAGAATAAAACATTGTCCTATTAAAACACTCAAGCAAGTCTGGCTGTCTCCTTTCACTCAGCACAGACGAGCTGAAGAGATTTATGGTGAGTTTTTTTATTTTGTTTTTTCATGTAAATGTTTGTTTTTTTAGTTATGAGTCAGAGTAAAAGATGTAAAAGCTGTAATTTCCCTGCAAACACAAAGTTGTTGCAGAAACGTAGCTGCAATATCATTTTTGCAACATGTGACATCAAGTGTCTTATGTAATGTTGGAGTAATGTTGCTGCAAAGTAACATTTGCTGTGGCGTCATGTTTTGCTTGTAACTTTTTAAGTGTGATGTTGCAGGAACACTGTTACATCATAAATGAACAAATGTCACAATCACAACGTTGCAGCAACATACTGTGTTTCTTTATGTTTTTATCACAAAGAAATGTGTCAACAACTGATTCTGCTCCACAAATCAGCACCAAAGGAAATAATATGAAAGGAAAAAAATGTTGCTGTTGGACAGGAGGCTCCAACCGACTGTCAAACCTCAGATTCAGGAAGAACAATTCAGATTCCATCCTGGTTGTGGAACAGTGGATTAGCTCTTTACCCTGGCAGGGTTGCTGGGGGGTCATGGGAGTTTGATCATCCAGTCTACGTGTCTTTTGTGGACTTGGAAAAGGTCTACAACTGTGTCCCTCGAGGGATCTTGTGGGGGTTGCTGTGGGAGTATGGGGTACAGGGCCATTGCCACAAGCCATCTGGTCTCTGTATAACCAAAGTGAGAGCTGTGTCCATGTCTTCAGCACAAAGTCAAACATGTTCTAAGTTAGTGTTGGACTCATCCAGGGCTGTCCCCTTGTCTTTGATCCTGTTTGTGATCTTCATGGACAGGATGTCAAGGCTCAGCTGGAGTGAGGGGAATGTCCAGTTTAGGAACTTCAGAATTGCGTCTTTGCTTTTTGCAGATGATGTGGTTCTGTTGGCTTCATCACACTGTGACCTTCAGCACACACTGGGGCAGTTTACAGAATCAGCATCTTCAAGTCTGAGGACATGGTTCCCTGCTGGAAAATGGTGGACTTCTCCCTCCACTTGGGTAGTGAGTTGTAGTGAGTTGGTGACATGAGAGAAGGAATTCAAGTGTCTCGATGTCTTGTTCACAAGTGACTGGAAGATGGAATGTGAGATCGACAGGTGGATCGGTGCAGCGTCAGCAGTAATGCTGGTGTTGGACTGTCATGGTTCAGAAGGAGCTGAGTCTGAAGTCGTTATAGGTTCCAACCATCACCTGTGGTCATGAGCTTTGGTTCATGACTGAAAGAATGAGACTGTGGATACAGGCAGCTGATATGAGTTTCCTCTGTAGGGTGTCTGGAGCTCAGTAGAACCACTACTCCTCCATGTTGAAAGGAACCAACTGAGGTGATTCAACATCTGATCAGGATCCTCCTGGACAACTTCCTCTGGATGTTTTCTGGACACATCCAACTAGCAGGAGACCCTGGGGTAGACCCAGAACTCACTGGAGGGATTATATACCCCATCTGGTCTGGGAACGCCTCGGGATCCTGTGGCTGCAGAACGTTGACAGAGGGACGTCTGGAATACCACACTGACTGTTGTCACCAAGACCCGACCCCAGATAGAAAATGGATGGATGAATGAAAATAAAATTCAACATTTCCACTTTGATAGGTCGGAAGATTTGGCATCTGATGGACATGTATTTCTTGAAACCTGTGGACACAGCACAAAGATGCTATGGACAGCTCCAGGTAGTCCTTCCTGCCACGCAGAGCAAACATAGTTGGATGTTGAACCAGACTTTTCTGACCAGTGCAGTGGAATTTCTGATACCTTCAAGGTCCTGCTCAGAGATACAGGGATGGTTGAAGCTGGTATCTTTACTGCTTCTCCTGTAACATTTAAGTATGGCTTTAAACACTGCATTGCTGGTCTTGAATGTGGTGTCCGTCATGACCTCGACTTCAGTTAAAATGACGACTTGTACCGGCCCTCAGACTCATTAGGCTGGCAAAACACTTCCTGCTCACTTTGGTGGACTTGACAGCGGCAGGGTTTCATTCAGCACATTGGTGGTGTAGTTTTCAAAGTTGGAGTTGATCCATTTTTTGTGCATGGAAGTCTCTTGAGTGCATTAACTAAATCTCCTGGTGTAACTCCTCGTGCCGTTTCTCTTCAGCAGCATCCGAGGCATCACAGGTGTCAGATTCTCCAAACTCGTTCAAAGAAATGTTTCAGTCACTCAGTGTTTAAACTGATGTCAGCCTGTTAATGTGTTGCTTTATATCGCAGCTCAACGGAGGCTTTGACTGTTGCTACGGTTACTCATTCCTGGGCCTTAATTTAAAACTGTGAACAGACGGTTTCAGTGGAACTATTTGGTGGGTGTCCATTATCAGGAATTAATGGACCCCCTCTAGCCAATCAGAATCGACTATTCACCCAGACCACGGTATAGGATAAGATGTGATAAGATATGATGTATAAAAATAGACAAATCTGGTGGATATCAACACGTTGGCTTCAGTCACAGAGATCATCTCCAGCAGCAGAGTCACATCCCTCCAACACTGAGAGAAAATGATCTATTAATACACTGTACAGCGGTGCTGGAGGTAGAATTTCATACATGCTGGATGTTAAGAGCTTTTCACACTGAACAGCTGACACCCTCAGGGTGTGTGTGTGTGTGTGGTGTGTGTGTGTTCATGTATATGTGTGTTTATTTTCTCCACTTTCTCCAACAGCTGCAGTGTGACTGGAGGAATGTGTTTTAGGTGAGTAGTTTGGTGTTTCAGTCTGTTTTCATTAAGGTTGATCTCAGCAGTTTGGGAAGGACACCAGCCCGTGAGCAATCTGTCTCTACAGCCTCAGGTGCTCCAACATTTACTTTTATACTGTAGATATTTATCTTAGACTAGAGCTTCACAACCTTTTTGGTCCCTTAAAATGAACTATAAGTTATTTCTGCAGTGTAGTTGTGGGTTATGAGCTGCATTTTCTTATTGAGAAAGATTTTTAGAGTGTAGAGAAGGTGAAAAGATGTATGAAATTGTCTTAATTAAATAAGTTTGTGACTCCTCAGATGTATGTATCTTGGGACCTCGTGGGAGGTTTCTCCAGGTATTGAACCACTGGATTGTTTTGTCATTCATTGTGATAATATTCCAGGTACGGTGCAGGCCAGAACAGAACTGAGAGCTCAAAAACCTGCTTTCTACCTGCCGTCAAAATCTTGAGGACACTGTAGTTAAGGAATCCTTGAAAACCTTTCAGAAGAACAAAGTGAATTTATTAAGACAGCAGCTCATATCAGCAGTTTTTAAAATGGGAATTAATAACTGGACTCTTGATTATAAAGTTGTATTTCTAATTCTTTTATAGTAAGTAACCTGACATTTAGGAAATATGTGACCACGTTGCACTGATTTGATGAAAATATACAGAAACTGGTGAGAATGCAATTTATTAAATGTACTTCATGTGACTGGCCAGTAGAAGGTAGACAGAAACTAGTTGGAAATGAAGATGCACCAACTTGCTTCAATTTAGTGGCATGATCAGCACAAGTTAGACTGAAACTAGGCAGTTTGAGAAAAAGTCTTAAAAGCTCCAAATTCATCAGTTGTTGTTTCATTTGTCACCAATAAGGGGGATTTGTGTTTCTACTGAAATAAAAAGTAAAGCGACATCAGTATGTTTAGTTCCCCCGTCCGGTTCATCTGCAGTCTGGTGACTAAATCAAACAGTTTATTGTAAAGACAAACATCAGTGTGATCCTGCTTTAATGTTTACTTTTTATTCCAGTGAGAAAACGCTCCAATAACTGTGAGACATCTTATTAAATATTCAACACCATGCACATTTTCTCAAAGACAATACATCACTCTGATAAACACATCTGCTTATCTTCCAGTGGCTCCTGACACTCTCGACGACTGACAGTCACTTCAGAAGTTTCTCATACAGTCTGTTTTTTTTAAAATAGTCAATGTTTTTCAGTCTTTTTAGTGGTGAGAAACCAGAAGAGAAGAAAGTTCCTCTTGTCTCAGACAGTGGTTGTTTCCATTAGTGCTTCAGTTCATTCAGTTCTCATCCAGTGAAAAACCAAAAAGTACCACAAAAAAAAAGTACCAGGATCCATTAAAATCCCCTCAGGTTGAGCTCACAGTTCATCCTCTTCGTACCTCTTCATCATCACACAGTTAACAAGAGTTCATAACTCTGAACTTTTTGGTTGTTTTGTCCATCGTTTCTATCAGTGGTGAAGGCGATCAGACAGGTTGGAAACAAACTTGTCGATTTAAGTTAAAGGTCAGTAATGGATGAAATAACCAGTTGTGTTCAGTCGGTTGTTTAGGTCCTAAACACACAGATAAAAATGCAGACTTTGAGTCTCCAGTTCAGGCAGAACACCCAGTTTACTTGTGTAAGGTTTGACCTTAAGATAAAATACTTTAGACCAGTGGTTCTCAAACTTTTTGTGCCTCTGGGACATCAAAGGGCAAGCCAAAATTTCTATGCACACCTGGATTCATATGCATGCAAAATAACCTCTATAACTACCCTAACCAATGGTGGCAATGAGTACTAGCCAATCAGAGGCAGAGTGTGCAGGTCGGAAAAAAATAAGGCATTAATGAATCAGAGTAATAATAATTCCCACCATCCAGGAACTGAGGACATGGTGGAAATGAATTTTGCCTCTATTTTGAAAAATTGTTGCACACAAAGTATTGATATAATAAATTCAAAAAATGTTCATAACATTTTGTATAGTTGCATATTGTAATAATAATGTATGATTGTCACAAAATACAACAGCACACCTGGTCTTAACTGTTTGACACACCGTTTGAGAACCACAGATTTAGAATCTGGATAAAGACGTGGTTTGTTCACAATCTGTTTGATTGTCTGGCTTCTCTTTTTTCGGCCTGCTGGAGTGGACCAGAAGCTTTTAAACTGTAAGACAAGAATCACAATTTGTGTAAAAATGTTCCTTTACTTAGACCTGATCTTGGACCAGCTCTGGTTTTCGAAACCTATTCGAGACCTGATTAGACTGAATATAATCTGGATCTGGCCCTACTTGTGTCTCAGGTCTGGTCTTAGTCACAAGGGACTGATACCTGAGTTCCACCAAACTGGCTCTGGTTCTTTAACTGGTTCCTTTCAAGATTCTTGGACTGTGGTGCTACAGAGGGCAACAACCTGTAGAATATGACACGCCTGCTGCAGTTAGTATTTTAGGTCAAGGAAAACCTGCTACTTTTTGCTTCCAGCTGGGAACCAACATTTCAGGTTCTGGACCAGTTTATTTTTGGTCTAAACGCTCTGAACAGTTTGGTGCATGAACCAGATCGGAACCAGTTCCATGTTGGTGGAAAAGGCCGTTGAATGCACCCGTGAAGATCTTCTCTTCAGTGCCGTCATTTCCACTCTCAGATCTCGGATGTTGTTCTTACTGATAGAAATGTTGAATAAAACTAAAACAAGACTTGAAGTTCCCTCAGGTGTAGTCTGAATCCTCTGCCCGGCCAGCTGCTACGACAGGCGTTCCATCTCAAACTGGAGTTCGCTGGGTTTGGCCGCGGCAGTCGCGCCAGTACAGCCTTTATTAGTGCGGTGGCAGCCAGACTTTGAAGCCTCAACTGAGGGTCCGTGTGTCACTGTGAGGGGGGTGGAGTCATCCGGCGGCGGCAGCGGTGGCGTTGTGGAGTCCAGCTCTGGAGCCTTCCTGCCGTAATAAAGCGCCCAGAGCAGCGTGAGGGTGAGCGCCATGGCGAGGATCTGAGCCACGCCGATGGACACGCCCAGGAAACGTAACGCCTGCAGCTGCTTCGTCCCCCGAATGAAACTGTAGATCTTTGGACCGCAGCCCTGAGACACAAACAGTCATGGAGAAAGAAGAAGGAAGAATCAAACTGTCAGATGACTCAGTAATATATCAGTACTGGTGTTACCAAAGACTGGAGTTTTTATTAAAGTACATTTTCTGCAACAAGAGCTCATCTTTAAAACACTGAAGGGGCAAACTTAGATTAGATGATACATGCTACTGGGAAGATTTGGACAATAGGTCCAAAAATACAGGACTAAGGCGACAAAGTTTTATTTGGCAACACCAGAGTCTGAAGAAGATGAATCTGACATCTGCACCCGCCAGCCCTCCTGATTTCCCCTCCCTCTCTCCCTGTTTCCTCCTGGGATCACAATTCTCCTGTATTTCTCCAGATTTCTGTTTTCACTATCACAACCTTTTTCTGATACATTACAGCATGTATACGCCCTGCACGACTCTAAAAGTCAACTTTCTCCACCCAGACATCAACACAGCTGCACCACACCAGACTTCCTCTGAGGAATTCCTGTTTCTTAAAGAAAGTTTTAAAGGAAAGGGTGCAGGCATTTAGTAAAATCTGTTGGGTTAGTTTCATTCTTTAAAAGTCACCAGAATACAGGAAGTAAAGTCTCTGAAACTCAAATTTTTTGGTATCTTTTTTTTTTTTTTTTTTTTTTTTTTGAGGTCTCAGATTTAGGACGTGATCTGGCATTGAAATGTCACTTATGTCTGTTAAAGGATAACTTCGGTATTTTTCAACCTGAGCCCTATTTCCCCTTGTGTATGTGTGTGTATGATTGATAGGTACAACTCATTTTAAAATTGGTTCAGTATTGAGAGAGGTGGATGCAGCCGGCAGCCGCGAAACGAGTTATAACGGTAAATATCGGAGCAAATTTGTCCGTAAAAGTTTGTGCATTAAACGTGCTTTTTTTCGCCACAGTCCGGATCAGATCGCCAGTGTAATCTCTGTCAACAGTATGGAAAGCGTCTCTCTTACCTTACTCTCTTACTCACATGATGCCGGTTCTGTCTCGTCCATCCATTTCAAAGCATCCAGCAGCAAATAAGCAGCCAAACTTTTGTGCACTTTTTCTTCAATATATGTAAATTTTCTTGGCTTATTTTTCCATCAGCATGATGCATATGATTGTGGCATAAGCACAGCAGTGTATGTGTGTGTGTGTGTGTGTGTATGCAGAGGCAAAAGAACAAAATTAAAAACTGCAAAATAATTAAATTTAGCAGTAAAGTTGTCTACTGGCAGTAAATGTACAATTTGACCATGAAAACTCTGCAGAATAAGTTAAAGTCTCTGTTTTTTTCTCTCCAGCTGCAGGTGAAGTGAAGGAGAGTGTGTGTGATTAAACTGGAGCAGAGTCAGCTGATCTCTGCTCCTCCTATACGTCACAAAATATAGATAAATATATGTATTCAGACTCTTTTTATTAGGCATCAACCTCACGTTTTACACATGTATTAAAAAATAAAAATAGACTTTAAGCATAAAGACCCTTCAGGTGTTGTGTCTGACCTCTTGGTGGAGGTCACTGAGGTCATGGTAGTGGGCATGGCGAGCACATCCTGGATACGGATTGGAGCAGCAGGAGTCAGGTGGCCACTCCATCTCTGTCATCTCCAGCCAATCAGTGAAGTAGATCACCCCGCAGCATTTAAACTGTACACACACAGGTAAACACACAAACACACCTGTCAGAGCACAGTCACATGACCACAGAGGGTGTGTGTGTGTGTGTGTGTGTGAGAGAGAGAGAGAGAGAGAGAGAGAGAGAGAGGAGAGAGAGAGAGAATCTGACCTCTGTCTGGAAGCTGTTCCAGGTGTGTGTGAGCCACTGGTACCTCTGCAGACCGTAGTTCGGCATCCGAGACTTGAGACTGATCATATCAGAGCGCTGCATGGAGGGCTGATTACACACACACACACACACACACACACATACACACACACACACACACACAGAGATCACATGATCCTGTCTGTGATGATTTCTGGTAAAATCACATCCTGATCCAGATCAAGAACAGAAAAGAAAATCAGGTTTATAGTCCACATTTTCCTGCAGTCTCTGAACTCATCACCTGTCAACAGGTGATCTTACCTCTATGTTAACAAAGCCCCCCTGAGAGCCCCCCCCCCCCCCCCCCCCCCCCCCCCCGCTGTCAGCAGGTGTGTCAGCTCTCTGATAACAAACAACAACAACAAACCATTCACACTGACTTCAACACCCACAACCCCCTGCAGGCCTGCAGTGATGACACAGTGCAGGTGAGATGTAATGTCCGCCTGCAGGTAAACACACACACAGCTGCTGAGATCTGATTCACTGATAGACACTCTTCATCTTCATCTTCATCTTCTTCATCTTCATCATCTTCTTCTTTTCATGATCACATCATGTTCACATGCTCACATTATTCTGTTTTTTGTTTTTATTCTTAAAAAGATAATATTTCTATGAAGCATTTTATGATGACAACTAATGAAAATAATAAATATAAATAAATATTCCTGTTTACTTGCAGCTGTGCAGTCTAATGTTGTACAAAGCTGTTAATCCCCAGTCTTTCATCGTGTTTCTGTTATTTTCTTTAGTGCAGAATCTCAGAATCCTCCTGCAGCCTGTTGGTTTGTTTCCAGACTGAAACTGAAAATTCACAATGTTTCTAATATCAACATATATCACACAGGTCTTCATCTGAAAACAACAGAATATCACAGCCTGTATCAAACTGAGAATGGTGGAAAATTAGTGTTCATGTAAACGCAGTCACTGTTGTGGTAGTTGTGTAGTCGTTGTATGTATCAGTGTGTGTTTGTAGTGTGAAAGAGGATCTGATCTGAGAGCTGCTCGTCTCTCATGTTTCAGTTTATTCTTGGATCCCAGACGTGTTGGAAACTGAGTCCATCTGCAGCTGCTCACTACCTGCTCTCTGATTGGTCCGTTCACAGTCCAGAGGTGGATCAAAAATTACAACTAAATACTCAGTTTTATTTTATCAAAGTCAGGAAGGAAAACAAAGAAATATTATCATTTATCATTTTCCAACAAAAGTTACACTTCTGTGAGATTAAGTTATTTTAACATGAAAGAGTGTAGAAAGTTTGAAAATATGAAGAAAAAATGTCACAAACACCAAAATATCAATAAACAGCGATAATCATCTGCTGAACAGAATATTTAATTAAAAAAACAGTTTCTGCTGTAAAGAGAAATAAAGTTTAAAAAGTTTTCTGACCTCGTCGTAGGTCCACACAGCGCTGGCCAGCTCCACACAGAAGATCACCAACAGACTGCAGAAATACTGACAACACAGACAGACAGAGAGACAGAGAGACAGAGACAGACAGAGAGACACAGAGAGAGACAGAGTTTAGTCTGAGAACCATTCAGAGTCAAACAGCTTCTGTTCATTCGTCTGCTTGATTAATTAAAAAATAATAATAATTCAGTTTATAGGCAGCACAGTTTTACAACAGAGAATCCAAGAATCAGCTGAAGTCTAGAACAACGATAACTGAAAACTAAAATGTTAAAAAATTCATTATTCAACAATTATTTAGAGGGAGAGGAGCTGAGGAGCCACAGGTTGGACTGGAGTATAAAAACTTCAGACTACATCTACACACACAGATCTCTCTCTCTCTCACACACACACACACACACAGATGATGAGCAGACGGTTGAGATAAACACACACACAGATGATGGATGTGTGTGTCCTCATAGTGTAAATATGAGCAGGAAGATGTTTCTGTTCTCTTAGTGTTCAAATACAGTTACACACTTCAACAACAACACACACACACAACACACACACACACACACACACACACTCCCTCTGCTGTGTGTCGGGTCAGTGAGAGGATGAACTTCTGACCTCAACATCCAACACACACACAGCTCACACAGAGTAACACACAGTAACTTTTCACAAACGGACGTGTTGATCCAGAGGACGTTTTAACCTGATGGAGGCGCTGTCGGACACATCAGGACATCTGGACCCTGAAATAATAATTTAATAATTTTCATGACTGTGAATGTGATTCATTAATCATGTTTTTATGTCTCTAATGTATTTGTTTCTTTAAATTAACCATCATTCATTTTTAGCTGCAAAACATCACTGTGGTGGAAAGTAACTGAGTACACTTACTTAAGTACTGTACCTAAAAACAATTTGAACTATTTTAAAGTACTTGTAATATATTTATTTTCATTTTATGACTACTTTCTACTGCTACTCCACTACACATCAGAGGTAAATATTGTACTTTTACTCCATTACATGCATCTGACAGCTTTAGTTACTAGTTACTTTACAAATTAAGATTTAATATTAAAAACACAGAATCATATGTGAGTCACAGAAGACATTTTACTGCATGTAACTGTGACTACTTTTTTAAATCATTGCACTGGTACTTTTACTTGAATAAAGTATCTGAATACTTCTGTCTCAGTGCTGAAGCTACATTAAAATGTAATGGAGTAAAAAGTAGAATATTTGTAGAAACAGAGAGCAGACATAAAATGTTACTGAAAAAAGTAACTAAAATGTGTACTGAAGTACAGTACTTGAGTAAATGTACTTAGTTACTTTCCAACACTAAAGCAGAGGAGCTGAGCTGTAAAACTGCCACAGATAGAGTTTAAATTGTGTGATGACGACGGAGGTGCAGTGGTCGTCTCTGTGATCAGGTGATCATGTGACCTCCCAGGTCTCTCTGACTGTCACTTCCTGTCTCTGCTGTTTTTTTTCCCATCATGCCCTTTGGGTGTCCATTCAGCAGCCTGAAGATGCTCTCTGTGTCCCAGCGTCTCGTCTTTCAGGGGACAGTGAGGACAATAGAAACACCTGACACCTGGCCCCGCCCACTCAGGTGACAGCAGACAGGTGATCATAGAGCAGATGGTCCCCGTTATACAACCACAGTATTCTGTAAAATCATGTGTGTCTGTAGCTGCAGTTAAACGTTTATTTTTATATTTATTTCTACCTGATTGAACTGATTCTGTTGGCTAATTATCTTCCAGTTGAACCTGCAGGTGAATAAAACATGTCTCCAGGTGAGGACGTACCCAGGCGAGCAGCAGCAGGTTACATTTGAGCGTGCCGCAGTATCCCACCATGGCCACGATGATGAGGAAACAACACACAGAGATGATGACGGGATGAACAGCTGGAGAATACGTGAGGACGGCCGCTTCCTCCAACCTGCACACACACGGACAGAGAGACAGAGACAGAGACAGAGACAGTCAGAGACAGAGTCAGAGACAGAGAGACAAAGACAGAGAGACAGAGACAGTCAGAGACAGTCAGAGACAGAGACAAAGACAGAGAGACAGAGACAGAGACAGTCAGAGACAGAGACAGAGACAGAAAGACAGAGACAGTCAGAGACAGAGTCAGAGACAGAGACAAAGACAGAGAGACAGAGACAGAGACAGAGCAGTCAGAGACAGAGTCAGAGACAGAGACAGAGAGACAGAGACAGTCAGAGACAGAGTCAGAGACAGAGACAGTCAGGGACAGAGACACACACACACAGACAGTCAGAGACAGAGAGATGACGTCCAGGACAGGACAGACTTTATTTGAACCCTCCTCCTACACAGAGTTTACTGAGTGTTTGTAACATTAAACTGATCAGTTAAGATTCAAACATTCAGCTGTTTGTCTGCAGATGTTTGACAGATGTTCTACATTTTCTCTGAATAATTAAACATTTTACCAGCTGTATGAATTATTTTGAAGATACAAAGACACTCTGGTCCAGTTCACACCTGGCGTTCACCTGTTCACAGGTAAATACATGTTCACACTTGGTATTATAATATTTATGAACATGTGTCCTGGGTGATCTGATCAGAAGTGGACAGCTCTGAGTGTGTTCAGGTGTTAACACACTAACAACACCAGACTCCACTGACAAATCGCTCTGTTTTGGGAGTCACTGAGTGAGGAGGAACTTTATAAACTTTGTGAAACATTGTCATGGCAAATTCTTAAATATTTGGGTTTTCTTGTAAATTCTACAAATGTTCTACACAAAGTTTTTTCTTTGTTTGTGTAAAAGAAAAAAAACATTGTGTCTGTTTGTCCCAGTGTGTTAATGGCTGCTACTCTTGAGCTACTCTTGAGCAGCCATTAACACACTGAGTTGTTTATTTCCTTGTAAAAACATTGTGTTGTTGTGAAGAGCAGACAGGAGAGACGCTCTGTGGTGCGCTGGGACTCACTTTCATCTCTCTGACTCATTAATGTTTCTCTTCAACATCTTTACACTCAGTCAGAGAAATGAAGTGTTTATCATCCTGATCAGAGTTCAGGTAGAAAATCCCAGCGCACCACAGAGCGTCTCACCTGTCAGGCTGCTGACAGGAGAGAGAGGCTCTGTGGTACGCTGGGACTCACCTTCACTCTCTCTGACTCATTTATTTTCCGTCATCGTCTGTGATGTGAAAACATCAGATTTACACTCAGTCAGAAAAAGTCCAAGTGTTCATCTTCCTGATCAGAGTTCAGGTAAATCCCAGCGCACCACAGAGCGTCTCACCTGTCTGCTGACAGCACAGGTCGGTCTGTCTGTCTATCTGTCTGTCTGTCTGTCTGTCTGTCTCGCTCACCTGGTGTGGGCTGTCAGGGTCAGGACGGTGTTCAAGGGGTCTCTGATCCACGCTGCCACTCCCAGCACACATGCTGACATCAGCTGGACAACACACACACACACACACACACAGAGAGAGAGAGAGATCAGTTTCTGCTGCCTACAAATAACATCTCAGAATGTGAGACATGCTCACACACACACACACACGGTGGCCTAGTTTCTCTGCAAACGTTCACTTTCACTGTAAACATGCTGCACACACTCAGTGTGTGTGTGTGTGTTTTATATACAGTAAAGTGTGTTTAGGTCTTCATCTCTACATGTGTGACTGGAACACGACTGGATTTTATCAACGTGGTGATTTTTACTGCAGCTCACGTCGTCGTGTCTGTTTTCACCTGCACAGTTTAAACTTTCACTTTTATCTGTGTTGATTCTTTAAATCATGAAATGTTACTTCACATGTGATGAAACATATGTCTAAATTATGACACGTGTCAAACTTCTGGACATGGACATGTCTGCTCAAAATATTAGATCGATAAAGGATGGAAAAGTATGAGGATACACGAGCAGATAGTTTTCAGTTCAACTTAATGTTTCATGTTAAAATCAAATGTTGTTTAACTCATGAGTTAATATGTGAAATAGCTGAAAAACACGTGAAAATGTTTTCACATGTGATCTCTTACTTTACACATTAAATCTCTCAGAACTGCAGAGTTATCACATGTCAACTCTTACACATGAAATCTGTGACTCTTTCACATGTCATTTTTTGGGGGGTAATTTTTTTCACAAATTTTCAACTTTCTGAAAATTCATGTGCAACAATCATATTAATTTGTCACATGTGAAATGTGATATTTTATATGAAATAGTAGAATGGTAGAATATATCACATCATCAGCTCTGCGTGTATCTGTATGTTTTTTTGTTATTTAAGGTTTTATGTATCTGAATGTGAAAATATTACACACAAGGTTGTGAAACTCTTTGTGTGTTTTCTGTCTTTCCACATGTGAAGACTACATGTTTATATGTGAAATCATCACATGTAACTTTATTGTTTTTACAAACCGCATGTGAATTTATGAAATGTGAAATTTCAGATGTTTTTCATATGAGTTTTCTAAAATTAGCTTCAATATTTCACATGTGAAATGGGTGAAAATCACATGTTAATTTATCACATGTGAAATGTGATATTTAATGTGAAATTATTAGTATATATATTAGATTTCACATGTGAAATATCTCAATTTATGTGTGTAAACATTAATACCACATGTGCCTGTATGTAGAAACATGTCACTAAGTAAATTATCACATGTGAAGCAGCATTTCACATGTGATTCTAACATTGAAAATGTTTTCACGTGATCTCTTATTTTACACGTGTGAATCTTTCAAAATTGTTTATTCAACATGTGAGTTTATCACACGATTTGTATGAAAATGTACCTAAATATGTCATTTACATATAAAATGTTAGAAACATGAAATCTGTGCCTTTTTTCACAAATTTTCACGTCACCTGACTCTGTCACATGTTAAATGTGATATTTTAAGTGAAATAGTAGTTTCCATGTGTTACATTTCACAAGTGAGACTCACATGTAACTTTTGTCACAAAATATCACATTTAAAAATTCATCTTTCTACATGATGAAACCATCACGTTACTTGTTGTTTTTTTATATTTCATGTGTGAATGATGTTTATATGAAATGTGAACATGTAGTTTTCGCTTATGTTAATCACAGGTGAGTTTTATAAAACAAACACTTTCTCAGATGTGACCTGATCATCCACGTTATGATTGTACCATGATCGATCAGAGATCAATAAACCTATCAATAACCTTATTCATACGTATGCCACATGCAGCTCGTGTTATCTCACCCAGAAGAGCAGGTTGAGCGCGTACAGGAGACACCGCAGACACCTCACCGCGTCCTCCCGAGCCATCCCGACCGGAGCTCCGCGGCGCGGCTCATCTGAGCCCGGGCGCCATGGCAACAACATGCTCACTGCAAACACACAACACGGCGGCTGGAGACGGAGACACGTCTGTGCAGATTAGCACTCATCAGACTGGAGCCTCTTCCTAGAAACTGCGGCTGCTCCGTGCGTAAAAGCCGCATTCCGCCCCGTGCGCGCCTCTGCCGCTCGGCTGTGTCCGGACTGTGGTGTCAGCAGCTCGGGTTTGTCCGTGAGCAGCTCCAGGAAACTTTCACAACAGGTGGTTTCTTACTTTCTCTCCTCAGTTCTCAGCTCTCAGCCCCGACGGGGTGATGGACGAGTGTTTCCACATCAATCATCACTCACTTAGCGCACAAAATACGCACGGCGCGGATCACTTTAAACCGCGTTCCTGCACCGAGTCACGCATTTATCTCACAGCTGATATGTGATCCAAAAAGTTCAAACTGAAGCTCCGGAGCTGCAAACAGAGAATCAGACCAAATAAACATCCAGCAGCTGCTGTAAATCCTCCCCAACGCGCTCCAGACGCTCACTTTGTGCGTAAAAACGCTCCTTCGCTGCGGTGAAACTCCGAGCCGTCGAGCTGCGGTGTGGAGCGGACTGTTGCTGCAGCTGTAGCCGGAGCCCGAAGCACTGTGGAGGGGAGGGGGGCGGTTCTCTGTCCCGTCCCGTCCTGACGCTTCTTCCTCACTAATTAAATGCGTGCAGCAGCAGCAGCCTCCCTCCTCCTCCCCCCGGCAGGCAGGCAGGACAGGCAGGGAGTCCTGGGGGAGGACAGAGGAATGTGTCCGCCTCCAGCCGCAGAGCCGCGGGGTCAGCAGGCCAACAGGCTGCTGCCTCACACTGTTGTTGTGTTGAAGAGGATGAAGCTGCTGCACAGAGGAAACACGCGGAGGGAGGGAGGGAGGCCTCTGCAGACCGACTGCACGTCAACACACACAGGGAGGGAGGATGGACAAAAGTATGTGGACACAAACTACTGTTTATCTACTGTTTATGTGTCCACATACTTTTGGCCAATAAGTATATGGACACAAACTACTGTCTGTCCAGTAGTTTGTGTCCACATACTAAAAACATACATAATATGAAAAATACTTACTTTTGCCTCAAGTGTGTGGACATAAACTTCTATCTAACTGGTCGTTTTTTAAGTCCACATACTTTTGGCCATAAGAATGGACACAAATTAATGTATAGTTATTTTTTTGTGTCCACATACTTTTGGCCATAAATATCAACAATCAATCAACCAACCAATCAATCAATCAATCAAATCTCTAAACCAACATTATATCAGTACAAACCTACAACAAGACAGGAGACAAAATGTGAACAAAAACAGTTAAATTGTCGTCATAAATAACTGAGCTGTTGCTTTTAATGTCAGGCTGATCCACAACAATATCAAGAAGAAAAAACACATTATTTATTATTTATGAAGGACATTATTATAATTTAATTATAATGTTTAATTGTATTTTTAATACATTTTTCAGGGATCAGTCCAGTTGGATGAAAGAGTCTTTGATGAATCTGAAAATGTTTTTTAAAGCAGCTAAAAAGTGTCATTTAAAGAAGCTGCAGGGTTTTTATATCAGATAGACTATCAGATACTCTGTGACTTGAATATTATCAACACTAATCTCAAATACAGGCTAAAATTAATTTTTTAAACAACTTTGTATCACTGATCAGTGATACCAAAGCTTATCACTGTGTGAAATTCACTCGTCTTGATATTGATAACAGGCTCCTTGGTATTTTAAAGAGTAAACTACAGTAAAGACCTACCATTTTAATCTGATATATAAAACATTATCTTAGATTTTTTGTTAGTGTTGTTTTGATCTTGCTCTGTGAAGCACTTGAGCTGTATGAGGGTATGAAAGGAACTCAGCCTTTAAAGTTGAGTTGAGTTTGCTTGGGAACAATAGAAAATAATTCTTTTTGTATAAAATATGACAAAACAGAACATAAAACTGAAAATTCTGATATTAAATGTCTATTTGACAGAATAATAATAATGTAGACTTTTTAATCTTGAGGTTTTAATGCTAATTATTATTTTAATAATCTGTTAGCACAACCTTAAAAGAACATGTCATGTTGTATTTCACTACAAATTATGAGGAACATGTAATTTACCAAGTATTATCAGTAGGCTATAGATTGATAAGATTAAACAGTTAATTTGTTGTTCATTTTACAACACAAGGTTCTATAATGAAATGCTAGTTGTAGTTACATTTATGCTACTCAGAAAAACAAAAAATATAAATTATATCCAGTAAATTGGTGAATAAATAACAAGTCATCACGTTAACTAATAACATATTAACTTACATAATGTTTGATTATTATATAAAGATGTAAATTCACACTGAATTAAAAAAATAATTCGCTTCAAATCATGTGGGAGCTGATCGGGGGATAATTTTACAACAGAAACAGCCTAAGCTTGTACTGAACTACAGCTCCCATGAGGCGTCTGTTCTGAAAACGCAAAACAACGCCCGCGTAGGTTTGAGCCAATCAGAACGCAGGCAGCCGTTTGCGTCACGTTCTCTGACCTCATTTTTTCGGTCTCTTTTTTTCTGAGCGGAGGGACAGCGGCTGGCGGCGCCATATTGAAAGAAGAGAATTATTCGATAAAACGGTGAAACGGTCAGATTTGCTGTCATGTTGTACCTGGAGGACTACCTGGAGAGTGAGTACGGCTCTCTGACAGGCTGTCGGCGGGTTTATCCGCCCGTTTTGTCCGTTAAATGTGTGATATTTAGCGGCCTGTGTGGCTCCGGCCGTTAGCCTAGCCGTGCTAACTGGGTGACCGCTGTTTCTTCTTCTCCTGCAGTGATCGAGCAGCTTCCCATGGATCTCCGCGACAGGTTTACGGAAATGAGAGAGATGGACCTGCAGGTTCAGAGTACGTTCAGCACCGACAGCACCGCCGGTTAACGGCTGAATGTACCGGCGTGAACACACCGTTTATAAACACATGTTCACACAGTAGAACTGACGCGGCTCATTTAAACACTTTATATTCATCATTACATTGTGGAGTTAGCATAAAGTTAGCTGAGCCGGCTAACAGCGGCTCTGTAACAACACTTTGAACCCATCAGTTCTTTATTTAAATTAAAATGTATTAGTTTACTGAACACCACCTGGTTTGTACTTTGTGAAAGATCACATCATTAACCGAGTTAATTAAAATTATAACATAAGTTATTTGTACGATGTGGCAGCTGGAGTGTCAACTACAGAATAAAGTATAAACTATGAATGAGTAAAGGTGCAGTTTTAGTATTTCTACCTGCACGAAATGATTATGAGGGATGGAAGTGATACAAGTTAATTGACAATGCAGGTGAACTTAAATATAGCAGTAAAATGAATGTGAAATAAAAAGTGTCGAGCTGCAACAATTAATCAAATTATCAATTATTAAATGAATCACCAATGCTTTTGTTAACCATTAAATATGTTTGAGCCATTTTTTAATTAAAAAAATTCAAAATTCTTTGATTCTAGCTTCCTAAATGTGAATATTTTCTGGTTTCTGAGGATGTCATCACAGGCTTTGGGAGACACTGATTGACATTTTTCACCACTTTAGGCACAAAACAACTAATTAAAACTAATTAAACAGATTAATGGATAATGAAAATAATCATCACAGGAAAGACTTTGAAGAATAGGTCATATCTCCATGTGCTCCACATGTTTTTCAATGACAAGATTAAAATCAAGAAAATCTAATTGAGAAAATAATCAATAGATTAACTGATAATGAAAATAATAGTTGCAGCCCTGATAGAGTTATAAATGATGAAGTCATTTGTTTAATTTAAATCATATTTTATTAAAACAATATGATGAAAATAGAACTATGTTTTGTTATTTTCCCGTCTTACATTCATTGTTTACAACATAAAAATTGCCGCTTATTATTTAAGGAAAGTGGCCTGAAGGGTGGAGTAACAACAAATAATTGGAAGAATAGAAGTGATAAGAATGCTTACAAATTAATAATGGAAAGTAGAGTGAGAACTTACTTTTGGAACTTAAAGTATATTTTGATGATGATATTGTTGAACTTTTAGTTAGGTAACGTTGTGAATGCAGGATTTTAACTTTACTGGTGTTTTCAGACAGACCAGAAAATGACCTCATTATCAGCTTTATTACCTGTTAATTGTGACAACAGGCAGATATTAATAATTTGAATTGATTGTGTGATTGGCTGATGATGTGGATGAGATGTTCTGACAGCTTCACTCAGTCTTTATCTCTGTGATGTCAACGGAACGTAAAAGGATACTCCACTTTACATGATAATCCACTCAGTATGTCCTCACCTCTGTGCTGATGTGATGATGGGTGAAGATCTTCAGTTCACTAAACAATCCTGGAGTTTCAGCACAAAACAGGGTTGCAGCCAAATCCAGTACAATGGCAGTGAATGGAGACCATGGATAAAATGTTAAAAAAAGAACACAAAACGTCTCCATCCTGCTCGTGTGGTGTAATCCAAGTGTCCGTGAGCCGCAACATTAAAATTTAACCACAAAAGACACCATTTACACCATGTTTTTAGACGAAATGTCAACTGTAGCATGTAGCCGGTAGCATGTAAACATGGCGTCGATCTCGCGATATTTTCACACATGCGTCCATTAAGAGATATACGAAGTCTCACGAAATCGACGCCATGTTTACATGCTACCGGCCACATGCTACAGTTGACATTTCAGCTAAAAACATGGCGTAAATGGCGTCTTTTGCGGTTAAATTTTAATGTTGCGGCTCACGGACACTTGCATTACACCACACGAGCAGGATGGAGACATTTTGTGTTCTTTTTTTAACATTTTATCCGTGGTCTCCATTCACTGCAATTGTTCTGGATTTGGCTGCAACCCTGTTTTCTGCTGAAACTCCAGGATTGTTTAGTGAACTGAAGATCTTCACCATCATCACATCAGCATAGAGGTGAGGACATACTGAGTGGGTTATCATGTAAAGTGGAATATCGCTTTAAACTTAAAACAGGAAGTGAATGAAACAGAACATAAAGACGTGTGTTTGAGTCAGTTTGTTTTTGTCCCGTTCAGACGCCACCGATCAGCTGGAGCAGAAGGTGATCGAGTTCTTCGTCAACGCCAAGAAGAACAAACCAGAGTGGAGAGAAGAACAGATGGAGGTCATTAAAAAGGTACAAACACACTCTGACAGGTACCACAGGTTACTGTTTGTCTGATCAACAGATGTGTGAAGTCTGAGGGTCATCAGTGACAATAACTCTACAACTCTTCATTCATTCTTAATTATTAATTATATAAAACTAAACCAATATTACAAATGTATAAAGTCTGTTGTTTTGTAGAGAAACTAAAGTGAATTCAAGCTTGTTAAATCCTGCTCAGAGCTCACCTGTGTGACGTCTCCTCTCTCCACAGGTCTATTAACAAACTGAGAGCTAATCAATAATCTCTGTGTTGTTTCAGGATTATTACAAAGCTCTAGAAGACGCAGATGAGAAAGTCCAGCTGGCCAATCAGATCTATGATCTGGTGAGTAAAGAAAGTGTTTTCACTGTGTTTAAAAGGGAGATAACAGGATATAAAATATCGCAATAAAATGTCTTGACACTCCACTGGACTGTGACCACACCTACTGTGAAAACACCTGGTTAATTATTCTGACAGGGTTATTTTTATTTGATTTAATGAAAGGTGCTGCTGACTGTTGCAGTGTTGTTGTTGTGCATATGTACATATTTCAAAGAGTTCATGACCATCTTTGTCACAGCTGCTACTTTTATTTTATTTTGTTAGAGAGGTAAAGCAGAAGCGCCTTAAAGTTAGTCAACAAAGACATTTACAGAGTTTTATTCACTTCAGCGTCCACTAGATGGCAGCCAGACACTGAATACTCATGATCACATGATGTCAAACAGTCTGATAACCAATCACAGCTCAGTTCCTTTTTTGTCTGTAGAACCAGGACATGAGCTGATTCAACTTAAACTGCAGCTGCTGGTTTATTTACTCTTTGAACATTTTACAAATAAAAGAATTCATGTGTTGGACTGACAGACTGAGGGACACGTCCCCCTGATCGTCCTGAGCTCAGTGAGTTTGTATTTTATCCTTCTGTTGTCCAGGTGGACCGTCACCTGCGTAAACTGGACCAGGAACTGGCCAAGTTTAAGATGGAGCTGGAGGCCGACAACGCCGGCATCACCGAGATCCTGGAGAGACGTGAGTCACTGTCTCAAGTTTGTAATGTCCCCCGAAGACCCCAGAAGCCTCCAAAGTAGAGGAAGAGGAGTCGTTTTAATTTACTGATTTCTTCTTCTGTCTCCTCAGGATCTTTAGAGATGGACAGTCCGTCTCAGCCTGTCAACAACCATCACGTCCACTCTCACACCACTACTGAGAGTAAGTACAGACTCCTCTGTGTCTCTGTGTGAGACCTGCTTTGCTGTGTTACAGGCTTCATACAGAGTCTCGCAAAGTTTGGAAAAACTTCAAGGTGGAGTTTCATCGACACGATCACTCTGTGAACCAAACACATTTTAATGTTTAAAATCAAACAAGCCCGTCGTCATATTTGTCTCCTGATGTTGAAATTAGTAATAAAAATCATAATCAAAGTCAGTATAAACAGCTAATAAATTAAACAAAGTAAATTTATTTTTTGCAGTTGCATCTTAACAGTCTTGATGATAAAGACTTTTGAAGAGGGGAAGGAGATGAAAAAAGAGGCAAAAGACAGATTAAAGAGTGAGAAATGAGGCTCCTCTCTCTCATCTTTAATTGAACCGAGCTCACAGAACAGGATCCACAAGCAACAGAGCGTCCTCACAGGTTGATGTCTCTGCCCCACTTGGACAAATGTTGTCATGGGAACACAAACTCGACCCTCCCAACGCTCGCTTGTCAGGTTGACTTTTGAGACTCTGGAGGTAAAGATGGTAAAGACGGTGACTGTCTCCTCCTGTCCTCGTCTCTCAGTAGATTCATAATTAGAATCAGGGCTGCACAGTTCATGTCAGTACGGTCGACTGCGACATCCAAATCACACAATCGCAACCAGAGGGCAGGTTTTTTTTTTTTCCTTCTGTGATTTGGATATTTAACCTTTTCAATAATATTTTAATTAACTGTGCAGCTCTGACGTGTGTCCGTCTCTGGAGTTGAAGTGTAACATCTTCAGAACAAAGAAATGGAGCAGACGTTGTGTGTTTCTCAGTGTGTTTGTGTGTTTGTGTGTTGTCACAGAGAGGAAGTACAGCGCTCCGACTCACCACACTACAGAACATGTTCCAGAGAAGAAGTTCAAGTCTGAAGCTCTGCTGTCCACACTCACATCAGACGCCTCCAAGGAGAACACGCCAGGTAACAACACACACACACACCTGGACGTCTCACTGTGTGTGTGTGTTACCCTCAGCTCACTGTCAGTGTGTGTCCTCTGCAGGCTGCCGTACCAACAGCACGTCCTCGTCCACCAACAATGTGTACAGTGTGAACTCCTCTCAGCCTCTGGCCTCCTACAACCTGAGCTCTCTGCCTGCGGGGCCCGGGGCCGGAGCCGGGGCCATCACTATGGCTGCAGCTCAGGCAGTGCAGGCCACCGCACAGGTCCAAACACACACACACACACAACCGTCTTAACACAGTGCGAGTGTGTGGAGGACAGCGTCCGTCTGTCCATCACTCTGAAACATCTCTGAAACTTTCATGACATTTATTTATTTATTGATAATCCACAGATGAGTTTCTGTTTTTATCTGGTTTTTATCACAACAAACTGGGTCTGTTTGGTCTTCAGACGGCTGGTCAAACAAAACAACATCTGAAGACGTCTCTTTTGTCTCTGAGACACTGAGATGGATGTGCTCTCAGTATTTTTTGAAACACAAAACAAATGATCAAAAAAATGAGACAGATTAGAAAATAATTTTTAGTTGCAGCTGATCAATCAGTGAATCAAAGAGCAGAAGATCAGTCAGTGACCATTGTCATATTTCACTCATGAAGTCATTTTTGTGAAAAAGGCCAAAAATTCACAGCTGTAGTTTATCAGATGTGAACGTTTGCAGGTTTTCTTGTCTGATGTGATATTGATCCGCAGAATTTTTATCAAAAATAATCATCAGTTTCATTGATGATTAAAGAAATCATTCATTTGCAGCCAAACTTCATGAAAGATGACTGAATTCCACTTTGTTTCAACTGAACTGAGATTAATGTTGACAGCAGCAGCGTGTAGGAGCCACGTCACGTTATTATGGTCACATGATTTTATTTTATTTTTTTTTAAAGATTATTTTAGGTCACTTTTTGCCTTTATTTTGATAGGACAGCTGGAGATATGACAGGAGAGGGGGCAGAGAGAGGGGAAGCAGGCGGGAGTCAATGTGGCCACTGCAGAGGACTGACAGCCTCAGTACATGGGGTGCACGCTCTACCGACTGAGCTATAGGGGCGCCCCTGGTCACATGATTTAAATTTGTAAACTGTCATCAGTTCTGTCAAAAAAAAAATTTATACTGCTGTGACGACATAATCCCTGTTTTTATTTATCTTTATTGGGCTGATTTAGGAAAATAAGATGATCTGTTTTTGCAAATGTTCCTCTGAGTTCTTTGAGTGAACCTGGACATCCTGATCCGTGTTGTAAATCAAAATTCAGGCCGTTTAAAGGAAACATGATTTTTACAAACTTTGCATCAGTTCTGTTAAGTTCTTTGATTTTCCAGTCATTTGCCAGATTATCCCAAAACTTTCCTGCAGGTTTATTTTACCTCATCAGTTGATTTTACAAAAATAAATCGACATTATGACATAAAATTACCATGTCAGCTGATTTGCATGCTAGCAGGTTAAATGTTCTGCACAACCTGAGCAGTTTGTTGGCTAACATGTTCTGGACAAAATGTTCCATGTTTGTTCTAAACTCAACATCAGTTTGTCGACACTGAAGTGAATGTAAACATGCCAACAGACCTGAAAGGAGTCAGAACTCTGCGGAACTTTGATTGTTTTCATTCTGGTGTTCAGATGAAGGAGGGCAGGAGGACGTCCAGTCTGAAGGCGAGCTACGAGGCCATCAAGAACAACGACTTCCAGCTGGGCAGAGAGTTCGCTCTGTCCCGGGACAACACCGGGTACTCCTCCTCTGCTCTGGCCTCCACTCTCACCCAGACCCTCACCCCCACCACCGCCTCCGACTCCAGGGGGCGCAAGTCCAAGTAAGACACACTCACACATGTCCAATCAGCTGCATTTAATAAGCAGGGACATAACAGAAGTTTAATTTAACAGGAACTGGACTGTTTTTATAAAAATGTATCTATACAAGTAAACATATGTTTATAACAAACGTAGAAATCTGATGTTTTTTATCCATCTGTCTTTTAGTTATCATGTATATTCATCTACTTCATAACGATACATCTGTGTCAAATTAAGTGTAAATCTATAAGAGGATACAATTTTTAACAAATGTATAAATGGATAAAATAAAAAATAAATTGATAACAGAAGTATAAATTTAACAAAAGTGTTAATCAGCACCTAAAACATAAAAATGTCATGTAATAAATCGTTACATCTTTAAAAAGGATGCATGTTTATAATGTAGTTAATTTAAACATCTAACAAACATTAAACAAACGTACACATTTATGATAAATATCTTTAAATGTACCAACAGTGATGAATCTCAGATGTTTGTTTCTGTAACAAACCTCTTCTGTGTTCAGACTGGTTCTTCATCATCTTGTCGTCTTGTTTTCCAGAAGCGGCATCAAGTCTTCCAACCACCAGTCATCTTCATCATCCTCCTCTTCCTCCCTGTCGTCGTGCTCTTCATCGTCGGCGCTGGCTCAGGAGCTTTCCCAGCAGGCCTCAGCGCTGCCAGAGGCCGAGGCCAACAGCCAGGTGGACTGGACCTACGACCCCAATGAGCCCCGATACTGCATCTGTAACCAGGTACGATAAACAACACCTGAGCGGTCCACAGGTGTTCCGCTGTTTGAACGTCTGTAACCAGGTACGATAAACAACACCTGAGCGGTCCACAGGCGTTCGAGCTGTTTGAACGTCTGTAACCAGGTACGATAAACAACACCTGAGCGGTCCACAGGCGTTCCGGCTGTTTGAACGTCTGTAACCAGGTACGATAAACAACACCTGAGCGGTCCACCAGGCGTTCCGGCTGTTTGAACGTCTGTACCAGGTACGATAAACAACACCTGAGCGGTCCACAGGCGTTCCGGCTGTTTGAACGTCTGTACCAGGCTACGATAAACAACACCTGAGCGGTCCACAGGCGTTCCGGCTGTTTGAACGTCTGTAACCAGGCGCGATAAACAACACCTGAGCGGTCCACAGGCGTTCCGGCTGTTTGAACGTCTGTAACCAGGCGCGATAAACAACACCTGAGCGGTCCACAGGCGTTCCGGCTGTTTGAAAGTCTGTAACCAGGCACGATAAACAACACCTGAGCGGTCCACAGGCGTTCCGGCTGTTTGAACGTCTGTAACCAGGCACGATAAACAACACCTGAGCGGTCCACAGGCGTTCCGGCTGTTTGAACGTCTGTAACCAGGCACGATAAACAACACCTGAGCGGTCCACAGGCGTTCCGGCTGTTTGAACGTCTGTAACCAGGCACGATAAACAACACCTGAGCGGTCCACCGGCGTTCCGGCTGTTTGAACGTCTGTAACCAGGCACGATAAACAACACCTGAGCGGTCCACCGGCGTTCCGGCTGTTTGAACGTCTGTAACCAGGCACGATAAACAACACCTGAGCGGTCCACACGGCGTTCCGGCTGTTTGAACGTCTGTAACCAGGTACGATAAACAACACCTGAGCGGTCCACAGGCGTTCCGGCTGTTTGAACGTCTGTAACCAGGTACGATAAACAACACCTGAGCGGTCCACCGGCGTTCCGGCTGTTTGAACGTCTGTAACCAGGTGCGATAAACAACACCTGAGCGGTCCACAGGCGTTCCGGCTGTTTGAACATCTGTTCACCTGTCAGTCAGTGTGTTTCTCACCTGTGATGTTTTGTGATAAACTGATTAAAACCTGCCGTTAGTTTCTGTGTTGGTTGTTTTCTTTTTTTTTTCCAACTAAGGAACATTAATTTGTCATATTGTTGTATTATTTTTCAGGTTTCTTATGGAGAGATGGTCGGCTGTGATAATACAGATGTGAGTATCATGTTTATTAGTTTATTTATGATGTTACAGATGATCATTACTCTCTGCCATCTGGAGCCAAAACAACTGGAGCATTTTAAAAGTTGTAATTGTTTATCATTTATTAAGAAAAAAAACACCAGATATATTCTGGTTCCAGTTTCTGTTTGTGTCTCAGATATTTTCTGTTATTTCACAATGTCCACTTCAAACTGAGAACTTGTGGTTGTTGTTTAGAGTAAACAGTTAATAAATTTAATGATTGCCACGCCCACTTTGACATGTGAAAATCTTCTGAGGTCCAAACTGATCTACACACAAGATTAATGGAACCAGTAATGAGATATGAGATTAACGTTCAGCAGGAAAACTCAGTCAAATAAATGAAGAATAACAGTTTACATCCCTGACTTTATTTTTTATAAATTCATTAATAAATATCAAGTTAAAACTTATAAAAATTAAGACCTCAAAACTTTCCACCAACAAATCTAATGATGTCGGTGTCAAATGTCGTCTATTTTATATATTATTTTCAAATTATTTAATCTTTGTTTTCAAAATGTCAGAAAATGTTGATCAGTTTCTGCCCCAGACGAAGTCAAACCAGACAAACCTGTTTTATATTTATTGATTATATAATAATTGTTTACTTACAGTTGTTCTGTTTGTTTATTTACATGTTTACTCTGAGAGATCAACACATGAAGCTGTTTGTTTTCTTCACAACTGAGTTTAATGTTTAATTAGTAATAAAAGTTAATTTTCTGATCAATCAATACATTGGTCGTGTCAGCTGTAGCCAAAACAAATAAATTGACTATTAATTGATTGATGACAATATTCAACCATAACCAAAAGTATAAAATTATAATTTTATACTTTTTTATTTGCATTTCTGTCCAGACATGTTGTTTTTGAATGTTTATTTATTTATTTTGGCCCGATATTCATAACCAAACCATTTGATCAGTTATTTATTAGTGTTTTAAATAATAATTCTTGTCATATTTAATGCAAACAGTGAACAGAACAACATAGGATCAGGATCCATCATGTTATTTTTTAGTGAAGACAGGATTGATCATGTTTATTTTAGCAGACTGCTCCTTTAAATCATCCTGATCGTTTTCTAACAGCTCTGATCAGCAGTGATTTTTATTAATTTCTCTTTAATATTCCTCAGTGTCCCATCGAGTGGTTCCACTACGGCTGTGTGGGTCTGACCGAGGCTCCGAAGGGGAAGTGGTACTGTCCTCAGTGTACGGCCGCCATGAAGAGACGAGGCAGCCGCCACAAATAGACAAATAATTCTGTCCGTCTGTCTGTCGGCCATGTTGGATTTTAACCTCCACGTCATCCTCATAAAACACGCTGTGGACTGAGGTCAGAGGTCAACGTGAAGACAACGACACAAAGAGCCGAGGTTTCTGAGGACGACGGATCAAACTCTCTGTGCCAACAACAAAAAAAAAAACATCTGAGATTAAAAGTCAAAAAATAATAATCTCATAACTAAGAACATTTCTTCATCATCATCCTCATCCTCCAGACACACCTGACTGTTCTGTTAAATCCACAAAATCTTCAAGAATGTTCTCACAGAACATTTAGTGTTCATGAAACCAGGAGGAGCAAGAAAATCCCTCTGATCTGGATTAAAGACGTGTTCACACTGGACAAACTGGTGTCATTGCAGTTTCACTCCACTTTACTGTGAAAACCCCGAATGATGATCTTTGGACACGACTGAACCTTTTTCACTCTGAATCATTGTGAACCGTTTCTGTGAGAACGAACTGAACCTTGATCCGCAGAGAACGTCAGAGAACGTCAGAACCCACTGACAGGTCAGAGGTCAACTGACTTCATCAAATCAAAAGTTAGTTGTTTCCACAGAATTTAAAACTTAATCACTGAAATTCTGTCCGAGCCACAAATTTATTCCAACACAATTTAGACTTTTTTTTCCCTTAAAATTGTCTTTACTTTAATTTTTTTTTTTTTTTTTTTTTTTTTTTTTTTTTTTGACAAAACTCGAACTTGTTTTTCTCAGAATTCTGACTTTGAGTCTTTGATGTGATTTTCTCTCTGAGACAAAGTGAATCCACAATTTAATTTAAGATTTTGAGACTAAAGTCAGACTTAATGTCCTAATCCTGACTTTATTAAGTCATAATGAACAGAATTCAGACTTTATTCTGATTTCATTTGTTAAATCTCCATCTTTGTGAACAGTTTTATTCTTGTAAGTCTGACTTAAATCTCAGAATTCAGACTTAACAAATCTTGTTTTCGTCTCCACAGAAATTTGACTTTTTAATTTGTACAATTTATTTTCCTCCTGTGATGAAGTTTTTTTTTAACTTTTGTCTTAAATCTGAAAATAATTCTGACTTAAATCTCAGAGCTAGAATATTTTTCCCATGTGGCTGTGCTCCTCCTCTCTGTTGGACTTTAAATAAAAAACTACAAACAGGACGATGTGTTGGACTACAACTACAGAAGCCTGATGAGACACTTCACATGTGAACCTGATGAGCAGAACGTCTCCTCCGACCTCCGAGAACCGAACCAGTCAGAACAAACGCAGCTCGGACCGGACTGTGTGACTGTGTGTGTGTGTGTGTGTGTGTGTGTGTGTGTGTGTGTGTGTGTGTGTGTGTGTGTGTGTGTTGTGTTGTGTTTGTTTTGTTTGTTTGTTGTTTCCAGGGATGTTTAAAGAAAAAAGTCCAATAAAATGCTGATGTTTTTTGTATTGAGTTTCTTTTTGACTTTTTATTTCATATTTTTACATGTTTGAATCAAACAGAATTAAATCTGTCAGACTGACATTTCAGAGGTTCAACATGAGGTGCGTGAGCTGAATCTTCTGTTGATCTGACGTCACCTCTCAGATCAGCTGTTATTGATTATTGATCGTTCAGAACAAAAGTAAAGCTCAGACAGCTGCGTGCCTCATGTACTGAGGCTGTCGGTCCTCTGCAGCAGCCGCTGGTTCGACTCCCGCCTGCGGCCCATCTGCTGCCTGTCATCTCATCAGCTGTCCTGTCACAATAAAGACAAAAGCCCAAAAAAATAATCTTTGAAAAAAAAAAAAAAAGTAAAGCTCAGACTGTGCAGGTGTTGTCAGAGTTCATCAGAGCTGCAGCAATCAGTCCAACATAAAACTGTAAAATGTTTTTAAATAAAGTTTCTACAGTTTGAACTCCTATTTTTATGTCATGTTGGGACCATCATGGGTTTTTTAAACATTTTTTTATTTATTATTGTGATTGAAATGTGCGAAGGGGAGGTATGAAACCCAAAAGGGTTTATATGAAAACCTCACCCATGAAGAACATGATCAAAAACCGAGTTTGTTACAAATAAAGACAAAAAAATAAAAAACAATTAAATGATGACGAAAAAATAAGTGGGAAAAGGTAAACAATCAATTGAGTGATTATACAGTGAATATAAAAAAGAAAAAAAATAAATAAATACATGAATAATGTAGAACAATAATGATATATGCAATAATAAAAAGGAAAAAATAAAAAAATAAAACAACATAACATAAATGTCTTATGTTTGATGGTACATGGTTTGACTGACGAGGTACCTTTTGAGAGCCTTTTTAAATGATTGTAAATAAATAATTTTTTTCAAATAGTCAGGTAGCTGATTCCAGAGACATGGGCCTTGATAACGTATTGCAAATTGCCCAAGAGTAGTTCTACAGAAGGCAGTGTGGAGATCGGAAGAGTTTGGTGTCTGGTAACTATGGACTTGGTTGTTGGACACAAATATATGACAGAAACTAGGAGGTAAAAAATTCTTTCTATGCTGGAACACAAATAAGCAGATCTGATAAACATTTATGTCATAAACATTCAAGAGCAAGTTTTTGAAACAGAGGGCCTGAGCTCGCTAGTGGTTCAGAGTATGTGATCATTCTAACAAATCGTTTATGTGTTTAAGGTTGGTTCTGTAAGTGCTTGCCCATACAAGATTGCAGTGAGAAAGAAAAGGATATATTAAAGTAAAATAAAGTGATATAGTTCAGTAAACTTTATTATCCCCCTGGGGATAGAAAAAACAGAAAAAACACATTCAGTCATATAATCAATACAATCTGATAAGGGGGGGGGGGGGGGGCACAGGTCAACACAATAAATTGTTGATTAGGCCAATGGTGATGGGAACAAATGAATTTCTGAGTCTTTTTGTCCTTTGTCTTGGTACCATGTACGGGCGACCTGATGGCAGAAGCCTTTATTGGGAGGCCAGCGGGTGGGCGGGGTCAGGCAGGATAGTATGTGCTTTTCTTGTAGCCCTGGCTCTGTACAGAACAGGGAGCTCCTCAAAGTTGACCCCTGCTATTCTGCCACACATCCTCACTATATTGCTGAGCCTGTTCCTGTCTTTTACCGTGAGGGACCCAAACCAGCCAATAAAAGAGAAGGTTAAAACAGACTCAATAAAACAGGAATAAAAAATCTTCATAAAAGTGGTGTCTACATTAAAACTTCTCAACTTTCGATAAAAGTACATGCGCTGGTGGGCCTTTGCACAAATTGCGTCAGTATTGGCCTCAAATGTCAGGTTGCTGTCAATGGTAGTGTCCAAGTATTTGTACTGTTGTACAGTGGCAACCGCCTGACCATGAATAAAAACGGGAATGTGGTGGAGGCTTTTTTCTAAAATCAATAATAAGTTCTTTAGTTTTAAGAACATTGATTTTTAAAGAAGAGCTCTCGCACCATTCGCTAAAATCATTTACCACTGGGCCGTGAATACTGTCATGATTGTTTAAAAGAGACACAATCACCGAATCATTGGCAAATTTAATAATGTGCCTATCAGCATGCTGACTGCGACATTCATTTGAATATAAAATGTCAAGGCAAGGAGGTAAACGATCCACCTTTTAATATCCATAGTTGTGTGAAATAAGGGTAAGACGAACAAAACACACACGCTCGCTCTGCTGCTGCGTGTCGCCTCACCAGCGCCACCCCACATCCCCGAATGTTTGCCGAATATAAGAATTTTTCTAGGCAAAACATGTCTTATCCTGCTGATGACACCAATGTTCTTGGCAACTTTATTACAGATGAATGATATATGTTGTTTCCAATTTAATTTTTCATCGATGTAGACACCTAAAAACTTAGCATATTGCACTCTAACAAGAGAGTGATTGGATATGTAGACATCTTTATCAAAAGCTATTTTTTTCTTATTCTTTGGTATGACTAACATGTAGGAAGTTTTTTTAATATTAAGAGATAATTTATTTTTTTGGAACCAGAGATTAACTTTTACAAGTTCAGCATTTGTTTGAGTAACTAAGTCTTCATAATTTCGATTCGACATAAACATATTCGTATCATCAGCAAAAATTATAAAAGACATGTTTTTTGAAACCAGGTATAAATCATTTACATAAATAATTAAAAGCAAAGGACCAAGAATAGAACCTTGCGGTAAACCACAAGTTAACTTCCTATAACTAGAATCAGAACCATTCCAAGAAACAAACTGTTTGTGGTTGTTAAGGTAGTCACGGAACCATTGGAGCTCAATTCCCCCGATACCATACATCTGCAATTTTTTAACAAGAAGACTATGATCAACGGTATCGAAAGCTTTGGACAGGTCTATAAAAACCCCAATACTGAATTCATTATTATCCAAAGCCTTTGAAAATCGATCAATTAGTTGAACCAGAGCCATCGCAGTAGAGTGTTTTTCTCTAAATCCATATTGATGAGAGTAGAGAAGATTGTGTGTCTGTTGTACACAATTCTTTCAAATACCTTGGCTGGACAAGGCAGAATAGATATTGGTCTATAATTTGAAAATATAGACATTTCATCAGATTTATATACCGGGACAACGACCTGTAGCAAGTGAGCAATTCAATATGTGAAGAAGAGGTTTCATAATAGCAGGCAAGCATTTCTTGAGAGGACTAGGCTTCAGTCCATCATGACCCGCTCCCTTAGGTTTGAGTTTGGTCACAATGTCCTTGAGTTCGGCTGTCTCGATCATCCTGAACCTGAAATGTTTGGGAGGAGCCTGTATTTCAGGAAGTGTCATAGAGCTATGGGGTATATTGGCAGCAAGTGAGGGTCCAATGTTAACAAAAAAGTCATTAAAAGAGAAACTACAGACATGAATTTCTCTGTAATCAAACAGAATATCTGAGGTTTTAGTTCACAGATTTATGAGTTTATAATTGAAGAAAGTTTCTTTTTTGTGTCATAGATTTGATTTTTTTTTTCTTGTATATTTATGACTTTCATCTTTGAAATAAGTTTTTTCTCCGTATATCACCCTCCTCCCCGCAGCTCCGTCATGTATTTTTTCAACCTAAAATGGCCCTGATTGGCTGTCAGACTGAATATTTGAAGACGCAGCATTTCACTCTGAGAACCTGAAATGAGATCTTTAAATGTTTCGGGGTTTGTTTGTTTTTTTGTTTGTTTGTTGTTGTTTTAATAGACAGTCGATTAATAGAGGAAATACTCATCAGATTGAAATGATCAGTTTTTGGCTCCTTAAATATTAAAATGTTATTTATTGTTTGTGTCGAACTAAAGGTGGAAATCAGCGTCTTGATAAATCTGTTGCAGCCACATTTTCATTTCCTGTAAATGATCAGTGTCATCACACGCAGTCCTTTAATAAATCAAATGAACTAAAACAAAGTTTGCTCCTGGTGACTCCCTCCAGGAGCCTCCAGGGGCCTCCAGGGCTCACCAGGAGCCTCAAGGGGTCACCAGGGGCCTCCAGGAGCCTCCAGGGGCCTCCAGGAGCCTCCAGGGCTCACCAGGAGCCTCAAGAGGTCACCAGGGGCCTCCAGGGGTCACCAGGAACCTCCAGGGGCCTCCAGGGGTCACCAGGAACCTCCAGGAGCCTCCAGGGCTCACCAGGAGCCTCAAGGGGTCACCAGGAGCCTCCAGGGGCCTCCAGGCGCTCACCAGGGGCCTCCAGGGGTCACCAGGGGCCTCCAGGCACTCACCAGGGGCCTCCAGGGCTCACCAGGGGCCTCCAGGGGTCATCAGGGGCCTCCAGGGGCCTCCTCACTGCTGCTCTTCAACGTCTCCACGTCACTCAGGTTACTGAACTTCAACATGTTCTCATCAGATGAATTTTAAGAGTTTCTGCCTGAATGAAAAAGTTTCCTGAATCTTTGGCCTCAAATATATAAAATATGACTTTTATTAAGTTTGGTTTAACTTCAGTCTTCAGCCTGTAAATATTTTCTGGGGAAAATGTATTTTCTAACAGTCAGTATGGAGATGAAACAGTTTTAAAGCGATATTCCACTTTACATGATAACCCACTCAGTATGTACTCACCTCTATGCTGATGTGAGGATGGGTGAAGATCAACGCCATGTTTACATGCTACCTGCTACATGCTACAGTTGACATTTCGTCTAAAAACATGGTGTAAATGGCATCTTGTGGTTAAATTTTAATGTCGCAGCTCGTGGACACTTGGATTACACCACACGAGCAGGATGGAGACATTTTGTGTTTGTTTTGTGTTCTTTTTTTAACATTTTATCCGTGGTCTCCATTCACTGCCATTGTACTGGATTTGGCTGCAACCCTGTTTTCTGCTGAAACTCCAGGATTGTTTAGTGAACTGAAGATCTTCATCATCATCACATCAGCACAGAGGTGAGGACATGCTGAGTGGGTTATTATGTAAAGTGGAATATCCTTTTAAAACATTTTAAAAGGTTTTAAATGTAATTTGTTGAAACATGCAGAAACCCTGAAAGTTACTGACTGATCAATAAATACTTTAAGTTACATTTTCCTGATTATATATTTGATCTCTGATTAAGTAACATTTTCAAAGCACAGAAGGAAATAAATAAATTATAATAAAAGAGTAAGAGAACATTAACATAGCATTTAAAACACTATTAAAAAAGCAAACAAATATAAAAACAACAGCTACAGATTACTTTAACAAGACATTACTTTTTCCTGTAACAGTATTTTTACAATGTAGAATTAATACTTATGATGCAGTAAATTATTGGTATGGATTATATTTATTCATCTTAAATTACAGCATAAAAGTCTTTAATTAAATCTTTTGAAACCTACAGAAACTCTGAAAGTTGCTGACTGATTAATATTTTAAATACTTAAAGCTACATTTTCTGATTTTACTGACAAACTTTTACTGAAGTTACAGTTTCAATTAAGTACTTTTACTTGTAACTGAGTTTTGTTTTTTTGTTTTTTTTTTTACAGTGTGGTATTAATACTTTAACTGCAGTAAAAGTTCCTCCTCCACCTCTGCTGCTGCAAGAAATTTAAAAAATGTGAACGAGGATTCATTGACTTTAACTCAATACACACACACACACACACACACACACACACACACGTACAGTGTGTGTGTGTGTGTTCCAGAAATAACTCTGCAGCCTTCAGAGTGTTTCAGCAGGAGGAGGAGGAGGAGGAGGAGGAGGTTCTGACCTCCTACAGAGCAGCAGCAGTTTTTTTAAGAGTCCAAACTTCAACTGAAAAACTTCAGAAAAACTGTTTAACTTCATCCTGAGGCTGAGGACAAGAATTAAAACCACAGAAGAAGAAGGAGAAGGAGAAGAGGAGTGTGTGTGTCCAGAACGAGGCTGGAAATCTGAATCTGCGGCTTCTTTTTCCTTCCTCTTCTTCTCCTCCTGCTGGATTTAACTCAAACCAGATGGTCCGAGCGCCAGACTCACCGCAGCTTTAACTTCTCTCCTGCGCCACCAAACTTCACTCACTTTTCTCACAATTTAACCCTGAAGTCTGAACGGAAAATCCGCCGCTGCAGCTCAGTTTAACGGATCTGTTTGGAGGTTGTTGTTGTTGTTTGTTTGTTTGTTTCGCCTCGAGTTAACGGATTGTTCTGAGCGTCCTGTTCTGGTTCCACTGCGAGTTTTCATCAGCTGACAGGACGCTGCTGCTGCGCTCTGGACTGAGACGAATCAGGAGGATAAATCAGATAAATGAAGGAGAAGTGTTGTCTCTGAAGGGTCATATGGTCTTCAGTCTCTGCAGCCACATGATCTCACCGAGGAGCACACAAGATGCACTTCGGCTGCTCTGACGCGAACTTCGCTCCTTTGCCGCGCGTCGTGGCTGCGCACAGAGCGTCCGGCTCCAGAATTAAGGATTTTTAAAATTTGGTTCGTTATCAGGCTAAGTTCTTCTGACTTAAAACACGAATTTATTCGTTTTCAGACTCTCACAGATCCACGACTAAATTCGGCATCGACGTAATCTCTTTATTCCAACATGTCGCCAAACTACACTGAAAATTCTGCTATTTTCAAATTTGTTTTAGTATCAACAAAGGTTTTTTGGACTGACAACAGGAGTTAATATTTAATCAGACTCCTGGTGATCCACTAGTAAATTCGGCATCAATAATATTTATCAAAGGGATTTTTATTCCAATTAAACAGTTTAACAACAGCCGTGATACATAGAAGCTAGCATGTCGCCAACTACTCACAAAATTTAGCTATTTGTTTTGTTTGGTTATCAATAAAACGTCTTTTAACTACATTAATTCATATTTTTTTCCGACTCTTATAGAACCACTATAAAATTCGGCATCGATATAATCCACCTAGAGGCTTTTCATTCCAATAAAACAGCCTTTTTAGTTTAGTTTGGTTGTCAACAAAACTTTCTGGACTTAAATCACGAGTTGATATTTCTTCAGACTATCCACCAGTAAATTGATATAAACCACCAAAAAACTCTTGATTCTAATTTTAAAAAGAATTTTAAAAAACTTTCCAGCACAAGATACATTTAAGTGTGTGGGAGAAAACTAGTGTGTCGCCAAACAACCCTGAAAATGAATTTATTTTAAAGTTTGTTTGGTTTTCAACAGAAGTTCTTTGGACTTAAAACACGAGTTAAAACTTTTTCAGACTCTTGTGGATCCACTAGTAAATTCGGCACCAGTAGAATCCATCTGAAGGCTTTTTATTCTAATAAAACGGTCATATTTAACAGTAATTTTCCAACAGCCGGGGTCTAGTTTGTTTGCAAACTACATTTAGAATTCGTCTATTTTAAATGTTCTTTAGTTTTCAACAAATGTTCTTTAGTTTTACAACATGACTTAATACTTTTTCAGACTCTTGTAGATCCACCAGTGAATTCGGCATCAATATAATCAGTTTAAAAGACTCTTTATACCAATAAATAAGTTTAAAAAACTTTGAGATAATAATTTTTTGTGGGGGGAAAAGGAGTGTGTCACCAAAAACCCTGAAAAATAGGCTATTTTACATTTTACATCCAACTTTGGGGGTGAAAAGTCTAATACCAAACTTCACTGAAAATGACGCTGTTTTAATAATTATGTGGTTATCAACAAAAGTTCTTTGGACATAAAACATGAGTTAATTCTTTTTCAGACTCTTGTGGATCCACTAGTAAATTTGGCATCAGTGTAATCCATCAGAATGATTTTAATTCAGATAAAACAGTCTCATTTAACAAACTTTCCAACGATACTTGGGAGACAAACTAGTATGTCACCAAGCTACACTGAGAATGAATCTATTTTAAGATTTTTGGTTTCTAATCAGAGTTTTTTGGATTTACAACATGATTTAATACTTTTTCAGATTCTCACAGAAACCAGTGAATTCAGCCTAAATATAAAACCTTATGTCAGTAAAACTGTGTCCGTTAAAAGTCTCTAACTGTCCTGTTGTATTTGTTTGGGGATTAACTGAACATCAGGAGCCATCAGTGATGAGATGAAGATGATGAAGATGAGGAGTGAAGGTGAAACCCTCAGGAATGTGCAGTGAGCTGATTGGCTCGTCTCCATGCGGTGCCTCCTGGCTTCAGTCGGCGGTCTTCTCCTGAGGGAGGCCGGGATGCTGCTCCGCCGCCGCTCCCGCTCCGGCCCACTGCTGCTGCTTGGGGTGGCGCTCTGTCTCTTCTACCAGACCCTGATGGTGGCACGGAACCGCCTCTGGTCCGGACAGCAGCAGCAGCAGCCCGCCACCGACGTCCGCGGCAGGAAGGCGGCTGATGAAGTCCTGATGGAGGAGACCAGGAGGTTCATTTCTACTCTGGAGAGTCTGCAGAGACAGAACCAGGTGAGTCCAACCTGTCCTACAGGTGTGTGATGATGCTACCATGACAAGAACAGCTAAGTCCTGCCTCACAAAACTCCATTTAAAATTCTGTCATTTTAAGATCAGTTTATCAGAGTGAACATCAGAGCTTCAGTTAATGTCTGTTAACTCTCTGGATAATCAACCAACAGCTGGTCTGTAGTTTTCAGAGCTTTCAGCTGTGTCTGATCCTCTGCTGAGGAAGACAGTGATTCAGGGTGAAAGCTCTGGAAACAGTTTGTACTTGGACCATGAGTTCAGTTTGTTTTGGGGTTTTTCTGGTCAAACTCAAAATGTTTGTTAAACATGTTGCTGCTGACGCATATGGAGGAAAACGTGTGTTGCCAAACTTCATTTAAAATATTGACATTTTAGGAAAAAGTTGTAATGACAAAATTAACGAGTTCTTTCATCAATATAATCTTTCATTTTAATAAAACAACATGAAAACTGTGAATTCTTTCATTTCACTATATGACCAAACTTCATTTAAAAAGAGGGCATTTTAAGATTTGCTTGGTTGTGGGCCGTAGTGTCAAAGGAACACAGAACCTTTTTAAATAGCTCATCAGATTCTTGAGGTTCTCTGATAAATTCAGCATAAATATGATCAGTTTATTTTTTTTAAATCGTCTTATTCTAACATGTCAACACATAGATGAACCAAACTTTTACTAAAAATTAACAATCTGACATAAGTGCAGTTTGGTGAATTTAAAGTTTCCAGAATTCACCACTGCACCAACCTGGTTTTTTAACTTGTTGTCATGAATGTTTGTTGAGCCTTTAAAGCTCCGAGTCTTTAAAACGACTGATTTTCTTATGGAGTTTTGTTTGAAGCGTATCCTCCTCTGTAACAAGAGAAAGAAAGTCTGTCCTGCTGCTGGCTCATTGTTGGACTATTTTTAGATTATGAGGGGATCAATGGTGTGTGCACGACGGTTTTATTTTACTGCAGGATGATTGACAGCTGCAGGGACCAATCAGATCACAGCATCCTGTCAGTATGTGTGTTGGGTATTTTAAGTGTGTCCCTGATTTAGATATTAGTGTCATTAATCAGCTGAGGATCCAGTTCCTGACAGATAACTGAGTGTAAACTGGCAGCTGACAAGCATGCATGCACGCACGCACACACACACACACACACTGTCAGGCTGTTAATCTGTTCAGGTTCTGTTAGTTAAACTGCAGCTGATCCTCAGTTTGTGTTTATTTTATTACAGCTGCAGTAAAACTGTCCCTCTGTCTGTCTCTCTGTCTCTCTCTCTCTCTCTCTGTCTGTCCGTCCGTCTGTCTATCTCTCTGAGGTGTCGCCAGCTGCTCAGTTTTTAAAGGAGCAGTCTGACATTTTGTCACATATCTCGTCTGTCGTCTTCTTGTAGTTCAGAGTGAACATGAGGAGACACTGAGACGTGTAAACGTGTCTCCAGGAGCAGTTTGACTTCTGCAGCGTGTAAATATTCAATCTGTGAAATAAAAACAGAAGGAAAAGACTTTAAAAGATTTTTAAATTAAACCTGCTGTTTGTTTCTTGCAACACATTAAAAAAACACAAAATAAGACACTAAGATTTCTCTTTGAGCTGTAAAACTTCTGCTAGCTTGTGATGCTACAGTGACTTCCTGTTGACATAGCTGATTGCTCCTGATTGGACAGCGCTGCAGCTGTCTCCTAGCTACAGCTTTACACATCACTGAAGGGTTTACCAGCTGAGACGTTTCTCACATTTGTGGTTTTTTTGGTGAGAAGTGAGGAAAGAATCCCTGAGGAGCTGCTGGGACTCAGAGTCCTGCAGAGACGTACCTGGACATCAGGTTAGATTAGATGTGAAGGTTCATTGACTTAAAGATGGCCGCGGCGTCTCCTCTTCCTCCCACTGCACAAAATGAGTCCAAAATGTCTCTGATACGAGCGCCGCCATCTTGTTCTGGTGACGTCATTTGGAGCCAGAGTCTGTACAGGAGTGATTGGGGGAGGCCCCGCCCACACAGCTGGCGGACTGAATGTTAATCACTGTTTATCACAGAGAGACAGCAGAGTGACAGCAGCTCAGACAGCTGATGGTTAAACCAGTGTTGTCACAGCTGCTGCAGTGAAACTGGTTTCACTCTGTGATGTCTGACAGGATCAGCATCTCTGAGTGTCCTGCTGCTTCTGGACTGAATGACTGGACCATCAGACTGGACCATCAGACTGGACCATCAGACTGGACCATCAGACTGGACTGGACCATCAGACTGAACCATCAGACTGGACCATCAGACTGGACTGAACCATCAGACTGGACTGAACTATCAGACTGGACTGGACCATCAGACTGGACCATCAGACTGGACTGGACCATCAGACTGAACCATCAGACTGAACCATCAGACTGGACCATCAGACTGGACTGAACCATCAGACTGGACTGAATTATCAGACTGGACTGAACTATCAGACTGGACTGGACCATCAGACTGAACCATCAGACTGGACTGGACCATCAGACTGAACCATCAGACTGAACCATCAGACTGGACCATCAGACTGAACCATCAGACTGAACTATCAGACTGGACTGGACCATCAGACTGGACCATCAGGGTCTGAACCATCAGACTGAAACTAATCAGACTGGACTGGACCATCAGACTGGACCATCAGACTGAACCATCACGACTGAACTATCAATGGACTGGACCATCAGACTGGACCATCAGACTGAACCTCAGACTGAACCATCAGACTGGAGACCCATCAGACTGGACCATCAGACTGGACCATCAGACTGAACCTCAGATGACTGACCATCAAGACTGGACCATCAGACTGAACCATCAGACTGGACCATCAGACTTTAACCATCAGACTGGATGGACCATCAGACTGGACCACCATCAGACTGAACCATCAGACTGGACCATCAGACTGGACTGAACCATCAGACTGGACTGAACCATCAGACTGGACTGGACCATCAGACTGAACTATCAGACTGGACCGATCAGACTCGACTGAACCATCAGACTGAGACCTAAATATCAGACTGGACTGGACCATCAGACTGAACCATCAGACTGAACCTGGACCATCAGACTGAACCATCAGACTGAACCATCAGACTGACTGGACCATCAGACTGAACCATCAGACTGGACTGGAACCATCAGACTGAACCATCAGACTGAACCATCAGACTGAACATCAGACTGACGACCATCAGACTGAACCATCAGACTGGACTGGACCATCAGACTGAACCATCAGACTGGAAACCATCAGACTGACTGACTAATGACAGACTGGACTGGACCATCAGACTGAACCATCAGACTGGACTGAACCATCAGACTGGACCATCAGACTGAACTATCAGACTGGACTGGACCATTAGACTGAACCATCAGACTGGACTGAACCATCAGACTGAACCATCAGACTGGACTGAACCATCAGACTGAACCATCAAACTGAACCTATCAGACTGAACCATTAGACTGAACCATCAGACTGGACTGGACCATCAAACTGAACCATCAGACTGGACTGGACCATCAAACTGAACCATCAGACTGAACATCAGACTGAACCATCAGACTGGACTGAACCATCAGACTGGACTGGACCATCAAGCTGAACCATCAGACTGAACCATCAGACTGGACTGGACATCCATCATGAACATCAGACTGAACCATCAAACTGAACCATCAGACTGAACCATCAGACTGGACTGGATCATCAAACTGAACCATCAGACTGAACCATCAAACTGAACCATCAGACTGAACCATCAGACTGGACTGGATCATCAAACTGAACTATCAGACTGAACCATCAAACTGAACCATCAGACTGAACCATCAGATGGAGACTCGGAACCATCAGACTGAACCATCATGTGACTGAACCATCAGACTGGTATCATCAAACTGAACCATCAGACTGAACCATCAGACTGGACTGGACCATCAAACTGAACCATCAGACTGAACCATCAAACTGAACCATCAGACTGGACTGGATCATTAACTGAACTATCAGACTGAACCATCAAACTGAACCATCAGACTGAACCATCAGACTGGACTGGACCATCAGACTGAACCATCAGACTGAACCATCAGACTGGACCATCAGAGAGGAAGTTGTTGTCAGTCTGATCTTGTACCTGAAATAAACTGTTTGAATCAGCTGATGGATGTTTTTTCTCAGTGTGACATCACGTTGGCTCTGTCAGCTGACAGCTGTCTGGTCTCAGAGTGGTCATGTGATCAGAGTGTCATTGTGATGATGATGATGATGATGATGGTGACTCGGTTCATCAGTCTGTGGTATGAGAGCTCGTTAGTGTCTCTGTTTGTGGACACAAAGTTCAGCTTCAGTGTCCTCAGTTAATGCTGAGAAACATATACTGAAGAGTTTTACTGCAGTATGACGGTGAAGTACTTTAATGTTTTACTGCAGTATGACGGTGAAGTTCTTTAATGTTTTACTGCAGTATGACAGTGAAGTACTTTAATGTTTTACTGCAGTATGACTGTGAAGTTCTGTAATGTTTTACTGCAGTATGACGGTGAAGTACTTTAATGTTTTACTGCAGTATGACAGTGAAGTACTTTAATGTTTTACTGCAGTATGACGGTGAAGTACTTTAATGTTTTACTGCAGTATGACGGTGAAGTACTTCAATGTTTTACTGACTGTGAAGTTCTTTAATGTTTTACTGCAGTATGACTGTGAAGTACTTTAATATTTTACTGCAGTATGACAGTGAAGTTCTTTAATGTTTTATTGCAGTATGACAGTGAAGTACTTTAATGTTTTACTGCAGTATGACTGTGAAGTACTTTAATGTTTTACTGTACTGTGAAGTTCTTTAATGTTTTACTGCAGTATGACGGTGAAGTACTTTAATGTTTTACTGCAGTATGACTGTGAAGTACTTTAATGTTTTACTGCAGTATGACTGTGAAGTACTTTAATATTTTACTGCAGTATGACAGTGAAGTTCTTTAATGTTTTATTGCAGTATGACAGTGAAGTACTTTAATGTTTTACTGCAGTATGACTGTGAAGTACTTTAATGTTTTACTGGAACTGAAGTTCTTTCATGTTTTACTGCAGTATGACGGTGAAGTACTTTAATGTTTTACTGCAGTATGATGGTGAAGTACTTTAATGTTTTACTGCAGTATGACAGTGAAGTACTTTAATATTTTACTGACTGTGAAGTACTTTAATGTTTTCTGCAGTATGACTGTGAAGTACTTTAATGTTTTACTGACTTCGTGAAGTACTTTAATGTTTTACTGCAGTATGACAGTGAAGTACTTTAATGTTTTACTGCAGTTTGACTGTGAAGTACTTTAATGTTTTACTGACTGTGAAGTTCTTTAATGTTTTTCTGCAGTATGACAGTGAAGTACTTTAATGTTTTACTGAGACTGTGAAGTACTTTAATGTTTTACTGACTGTGAAAGTTACTTTAATGTTTTACTGCAGTATGACAGTGAAGTACTTTAATGTTTTACCTGCAGTTAATGACGGTGAAGTACTTTAATGTTTTACTGCAGTATGACAGTGAAGTACTTTAATGTTTTACTGACTGTGAAGTACTTTAATGTTTTACTGTGACTGTGAAGTACTTTAATGTTTTACTGACTGTGAAGTACTTTGTTTTCTGCAGTATGACAGTGAAGTACTTTAATGTTTTACTGACTGTGAAGTACTTTAATGTTTTACTGCAGTATGACAGTGAAGTACTTTAATGTTTTACTGCAGTATGACGGTGAAGTACTTTAATGATTTACTGCAGTATGACAGTGAAGTACTTTAATGTTTTACTGACTGTGAAGTACTTTAATGTTTTACTGACTGTGAAGTACTTTAATGTTTTACTGCAGTATGACTGTGAAGTACTTTAATGTTTTACATGACTGTGAAGTACTTTAATGTTTTACTGCAGTATGACAGTGAAGTACTTTAATGTTTTACTGACTGTGAAGTTCTTTAATGTTTTATTGCAGTATGACGGTGAAGTACTTTAATGTTTTACTGCAGTATGACGGTGAAGTACTTTAATGTTTTACTGCAGTATGACAGTGAAGTACTTTAATGTTTTACTGACAGTATGACTGTGAAGTACTTTAATGTTTTACTGACTGTGAAGTACTTTTAATGTTTTACATGCAGTAAGCGTGTGAAGTCTTTAATGTTTTACTGCAGTATGACTGTGAAGTACTTTAATGTTTTACTGACGTGAAGTACTTTAATGTTTTACTGCAGTATGACGTGAAGTACTTTAATGTTTTTACTGCAGTATGACTGTGAAGTACTTTAATGTTTTACTGCAGTATGACGGTGAAGTACTTTAATGTTTTACTGCAGTATGACTGTGAGTACTTTAATGTTTTACTGCAGTATGACAGTGAAGTACTTTAATGTTTTACTGCAGTATGACTGTGAAGTTCTTTAATGTTTTACTGACTGTGAAGTACTTTAATGTTTTACTGCAGTATGACAGTGAAGTACTTTAATGTTTTACTGCAGTATGACAGTGAAGTACTTTAATGTTTTACTGACTGTGAAGTACTTTAATGTTTTTCTGCAGTATGACGGTGAAGTACTTTAATGTTTTACTGCAGTATGACAGTGAAGTACTTTAATGTTTTACTGCAGTATGACAGTGAAGTACTTTAATGTTTTACTGCAGTATGACTGTGAAGTTCTTTAATGTTTTACTGACTGTGAAGTACTTTAATGTTTTACTGCAGTATGACAGTGAAGTACTTTAATGTTTTACTGCAGTATGACAGTGAAGTACTTTAATGTTTTACTGACTGTGAAGTACTTTAATGTTTTTCTGCAGTATGACGGTGAAGTACTTTAATGTTTTACTGACTGTGAAGTACTTTAATGTTTTACTGACTGTGAAGTACTTTAATGTTTTACTGCAGTATGACAGTGAAGTACTTTAATGTTTTTCTGCAGTATGACTGTGAAGTACTTTAATGTTTTACTGCAGTATGACGGTGAAGTACTTTAATGTTTTACTGCAGTATGACAGTGAAGTACTTTAATGTTTTACTGCAGTATGACAGTGAAGTACTTTAATGTTTTACTGCAGTATGACAGTGAAGTACTTTAATGTTTTACTGCAGTATGACAGTGAAGTACTTTAATGTTTTACTGCAGTATGACTGTGAAGTTCTTTAATGTTTTACTGACTGTGAAGTACTTTAATGTTTTACTGCAGTATGACAGTGAAGTACTTTAATGTTTTACTGACTGTGAAGTACTTTAATGTTTTTCTGCAGTATGACGGTGAAGTACTTTAATGTTTTACTGACTGTGAAGTACTTTAATGTTTTACTGACTGTGAAGTACTTTAATGTTTTACTGACTGTGAAGTACTTTAATGTTTTACTGCAGTATGACAGTGAAGTACATTAATGTTTTTCTGCAGTATGACTGTGAAGTACTTTAATGTTTTACTGACTGTGAAGTTAAATTTTAATGTTTTCGAGGTTTGATTTTGGACAAACTGCTTTAAACTTCAGATTAAATTTTCTGGCTGAAGAGTTACTAATTCGATTTATTTGAACATTTAAAAAATAAAATATGTAGAAACAAGCTAACAGCCTGCAGAGACTCAGTCAGTCAGTCTGCAGCTCTCAGACTGTAACTGACTGAACGTCTGAACTGAATACTAACAAACTGTAACTACACAACAACAACAACAACAGGCTGCTGCTTCTTCTTCTGTGGTGTTAAACAAACTCACTGATCCTCTCTAATCTTCCTTCTGTCACAAACAACACAACATAAACACACACAGTTTAGTTTGAGAAACTCAAATTCAATCTTCATCATGTTTCATTTTTACACTTTTTCATCATAAAAATACATTAAATACAAACAGAGACTAAACTTCTGGACAAATTAAAATGAACAACAATAACAAGTAAAGTGACATCAGGAGCAGAAAATAGGAGCAGAGAGCTGCTGCTGCTGCTGCTGCTGCTGCTGCTGCTGCTGCTGCTAAAAATATTAAAAAACCAAAATCAAAATATGTCCACAAACGTAAAACATGAAACATCAGCCACCAGCTAAAGACCAAGAAAATGTAAAAGTGTCCGGTAAGTTTCAAACACAGTAAAATGATTGACTGCTGGTTGGCTGCTAGATTTTAAACATGAATCTGCTAGAAGCTGTTAGATTAGCATCAGGAAGCTAATGTTAGCTGCCTAACAATGAAAATAAACTCCTCAATAAAAAACAATCAAAAATGGTTTAAAACCAAACTGCTGCTGTCCTTCACAATAATGTTTCATTTTATTACTTAACTGTTAATAACTGACATTTGGCCACGCCCATCGACGAAAACTACATCACAACATGTTTCACCAAGTTTCATGTGTAACACAGCACAGACAGAAAAGAAGAAGAATGTGAGCACCGGTCAGTGCCCAAAGAAATCTGACAAATAAATCTGTGCTAATAATAATAATAAATGTGACACAACTTTAAAATAAATAAATAATAATAATAAATGTGACACAACTTTAAAGTAAATAAATAAATAAATAAATAATTAATTAATTAATTAATTAATAATAATAATAATAATAATAAATGTGACAACTTTAAAATAAATAAATAATATTAATAATAAATGTGACACAACTTTAAAGTAAATAAATAAATAAATAATAATCATAAATGTGACACAACTTTAAAATAAATAAATAAATAAATAATAATAATAGTTTTGACACAACTTTAAAGTAAATAAATAAATAAATAATAATCATAAATGTGACACAACTTTAAAATAAATAAATAAATAATAATAATAATAGTTGTGACACAACTTTAAAGTAAATAAATAAATAATAATAATAATAAATCTGACACAACTTTAAAATAAATAATAATAATAAATGTGACACAACTTTAAAGTAAATAAAAAAATAATAATAATAAATCTGACACAACTTTAAAATAAATAATAATAATAAATGTGATGCAACTTTAAAGTAAATAAATAAATAATAATAATAAATGTGACGCAACTTTAAAATAAATAAATAATAATCATAAATCTGACACAACTTTAAAGTAAATAAATAATAATCATAAATGTGACACAACTTTAAAGTAAATAAATAATAATCATAAATGTGACACAACTTTAAAATAAATAAATAATAATAATAAATGTGACGCAACTTTAAAAATAAATAAATAATAATCATAAATGTGACACAACTTTAAAATAAATAAATAAATAAATAATAATAATAGTTTTGACACAACTTTAAAGTAAATAAATAAATAAATAATAATCATAAATGTGACACAACTTTAAAATAAATAAATAAATAATAATAATAATATAGTTGTGACACAACTTTAAAGTAAATAAATAAATAATAATAATAATAATAATAAATCTGACACAACTTTAAAATAAATAATAATCATAAATGTGACGCAACTTTAAAATAAATAAATAATAATCATAAATGTGACACAACTTTAAAGTAAATAAATAATAATCATAAATGTGACACAACTTTAAAGTAAATAAATAATAATCATAAATGTGACACAACTTTAAAATAAATAAATAATAATAATAAATGTGACACAACTGTAAAATAAATAAATAATAATCAGAAATGTGACACAACTTTAAAATAAATAAATAATAATCATAAATGTGACACAACTTTAAAATAAATAAATAAATAAATAATAATAATAGTTTTGACACAACTTTAAAGTAAATAAATAAATAAATAATAATCATAAATGTGACACAACTTTAAAATAAATAAATAATAATCATAAATGTGACACAACTTTAAAATAAATAAATAAATAAATAATAATAATAGTTTTGACACAACTTTAAAATAAATAATAATCATAAATGTGACGCAACTTTAAAATAAATAAATAATAATCATAAATGTGACACAACTTTAAAGTAAATAAATAATAATCATAAATGTGACACAACTTTAAAGTAAATAAATAATAATCATAAATGTGACACAACTTTAAAATAAATAAATAATAATAATAAATGTGACACAACTGTAAAATAAATAAATAATAATCATAAATGTGACACAACTTTAAAATAAAAAAATAATAATCAGAAATGTGACACAACTTTAAAGTAAATAAATAAATAATAATAATAAATGTGACACAACTTTAAAATAAATAAATAAATAAATAATAATAATAAATGTGACACAACTTTAAAGTAAATAAATAATAATAATTATAAATGTGACACAACTTTAAAATAAATAAATAATATTAATAATAAATGTGACACAACTTTAAAATAAATAAATAAATAATAATCATAAATGTGACACAACTTTAAAATAAATAATAATAATAATAATAATAATAATAATAATAATAATAATAATAATATAAATGTGACATAACTTTAAAGTAAATAAATAAATAATAATAATAATCATAAATGTGACACAACTTTAAAATAAATAAATAATATTAATAATAAATCTGACACAACTTTAAAGTAAATAAATAAATAATAATCATAAATGTGACACAACTTTAAAATAAATAAATAAATAATAATAATAATAAATGTGACAGACTGGAGCTTCAACAACAGGTCAGATTTGTGTTTGTAGTTACAGGAGCTGTTTGTCACCGAATCCAACAGGATTTATATTTAGTTCATGTTATCTGAAACACACACACAGACACACACACACACACACACACACACACACACACACACACGCCTTCATTCCTGTGTGTTGTGTGGTGTGTGTGTGTGTGTGTGTGTGTGTGTGTGGTGTGTGTGTTGTGTGTGTGTGTGTGTGTGACAGAGGGTGTGGACATTTCTGAGGTCTGACACACACATTGATCTATAGATATGTAGATCTGCTGATCACAGCTGATCAGCACCGAACACAACTTTATTTAAACTGATGACAACACACAGATCTGAGATCATGACGAGGTCTCACTCTGTCATAAAAACTGGATACAAACTTGAAGAGTTTTTAAAATGTTCTCAGTAACAAGATCTGAAAGTCAACCTGGACCCACACACACACACACACAGACACACACAGAGACACACACACACACACACACACACACACAGATCACAATAATAATAAAACTTTATTCAATAGATTTAATGAGAAAACAGAAGAAACAATGTCATCTAATTAAAGCTAACAAAGCTAACAAAAAGCTAACTTAGCTTAGCACAACAGCAGCTAACAGTGTTCCTCTGCTTCCAGTCTTTGTGCTAAGCTAGGCTAACTGTTTATACATTAACCTGAGTGTTACTTGTGTCTGTGTCTCCTCAGGCACAGGTGTGGTCGGCTCCGCCCCCTCTTCTTCCTCCTCGCCGTCATCGTCGTCGCAGTGCGGTGGTTCTGACGGGTCGTCACCTGGTCTCTGACACTGAGGTCCAGCTGTACCTCAGAGTCCTCCAACAGCTGGACTACAACGTCCACGTGTCCCGATATGCAGAGACCAGCAGCTTCCTGCGAAGTAACCACGGTAACAACAGTACACTGTTACACCTGAGGGGGGCGCTGCAGGTCAGAGGTCAGCAGGAATATCTATAAAACTTGATGTGACGTGAAGTTCACTGACCTCAGAGCAGCTGGTGATCATGTTGTTGGTTACTGCACATGTGCAGAAGAGCTGTGGTGATGATGCCTTCAGGTGCTGCTGGAAATATGAAAATAACTGAAGTGGACTAAAGTGATAAACCGAAGATACATGAACACACACACACACACACACACAAAATATATAAATTTAAATGTACAAACATAAAAACAGATATAAATACATATCTGAAAACAAGAAACATCTGAAAAATAAGAAACACGTATAAATACAGATGAACACTATTTCCAAACATATAAACTGATCTGAACTTACAGATTATTATTATATACTCACATATAAAGATCTACATGTGTATGTCAATATGTATAAATATTAATGAACTTGTAAACATAAATACATGTAAACATATACATGTATATAAACATGAACATAAAACATGTTAATCTACATTTAAACACGTGTAAACATGTGCTCACAGAGTCTGATCAACAGTAGATAATAATCAATGAGATCATAAGTTTTTATGAAACAAATAAAAAATGCAGACTGACATTTATTCAGATTGTCTATTTACAACCTGAAGATCTTTAAATGTTCTTCATGTTCAGCAGCCACAGGAAATACTTCACTGTGTGTGTGTGTGTGTGTGTGTGTGTGTGTGTGTGTGTGTGTGTGTGTGTGTGTGTGTGTGTGTTCTGGGTGGAGACTTCCTGTCGGACCAACAGAGGAGCTGCAGGTCAAACCTTCACTCAGTCACAACAACAAACTGTGTTAAACGTCTTTTTTTAAGGTTTAAATGGAACAAATGCATCATTTCTTGTTTCCTCCAGTTTGTAAATGAATCAGCTGTAAAACCAGTTTGTACCTGAACTCATCAGCTCACAGTGAAAACAAACTTTTTCACCTTTTATCACTCTTAAGTTTATCTGTTTGAAAAATAAAAGATGTTTGAGAGATTTTAGATTATTTCAGAGTTTTCTGAAGTTTCTTGTGAACTCTTTAGTTTCACTCCTGTTTCAGGTGTCACATTAAAATCAGCTGATCTGAATCCTGGAACCTGTTTGTTCTGAAAATATTCTGATGCAGGTTTAGTTATTAAAAGAAGGAACGTGTGTTCTGTCTCTCCTGCTCTACAGAACCTCTTTATAATGAGGTTCTGTTTTAGTTCTGTTGTGATTAATCCTGCAGCTCTGTGTGGAACCATCAGGTTCTGTCTGTGTTCTGACAGGTTTTAGAACATCGAGCTTCAAAGTTTTTACATCTCAAACAGCAAAACTGACATTTGGAACAAGTTTTCTTTATTACATAAAAATGAAAAACACTCAAATCAGAATCCTGTCAGATTTGTTAAAGTGTTTTTGGAACAAATCAAAAACTGACAGAACGTCACAAGTTCAAACATGTTTACAAACAAAGAGTTTAAATCTAAATATAAGACATGAAAAACACCCTCTACACACACACACACAGTGAGAGAGAGTGTGTGTGTAAGGAAACAGGTGTGTGAGATGATTGACAGCTGTGTCTGCCTGTAAACAGAAGGGGGCGGGGCCTGATGGTTCTACCAGCAGGTGAAGAAGAAGAAAGAGTTTTTATGACCATCATAAATCAGACAGAGCAGCTGCTGTCCTACAGACAGAGAGGACACAGACAGGTCTCTGTCCTCTGTCCTCTGTCTGTCTCTGAGACATCAAAACACACAAACAGCAAAGTTTAACACAAATCTGATGTTAATAATAATCTAATAATAATCTAATAATCAGACTAACAGCTGTTTGAAATCAACTAAAACACTTAATGAGACTAAATTTCTGCAGACAGACGAGATTTAATCTGTCAGACGAGTTTAAATCTTTAAATAAAGTTAATAAATGTTTAATGTGTTAATTATTACAACATCAAAGACTGAGAGAACAAACAGAAGAACACGTTTGTCAACCAAAGCTCAGCGTGGAGATGCTCCATAAACGGGTGTCTCACTGGTGTCTAACTGGTGTCTATAACTGGTGTCTAACTGGTGTCTCACTGGTGTCTAACTGGTGTCTCACTGGTGTGTTCTGGTGTCTAACTGGTGTCTCACTGGTGTCTAACTGGTGTCTCACTGGTGTGTTCTGGTGTCTAACTGGTGTCTAACTGGTGTGTTCTGGTGTCTAACTGGTGTCTAACTGGTGTCTCACTGGTGTGTTCTGGTGTCTAACTGGTGTCTAACTGGTGTCTAACTGGTGTCTAACTGGTGTCTCACTGGTGTGTTCTGGTGTCTAACTGGTGTCTAACTGGTGTCTAACTGGTGTCTCACTGGTGTCTAACTGGTGTCTCACTGGTGTCTAACTGGTGTCTCACTGGTGTCTCACTGGTGTCTCACTGGTGTCTACTGGTGTCTAACTGGTGTCTAACTGGTGTCTAACTGGTGTCTACTGGTGTGTTCTGGTGTCTAAACTGGTGGTCTAACTGGTGTGTTCTGGTGTCTAACTGGTGTGCTCTGGTGTCTAACTGGTGTCTAACTGGTGTGTTCTGGTGTCTAACTGGTGTGCTCTGGTGTCTAACTGGTGTCTAACTGGTGTCTCACTGGTGTGTTCTGGTGTCTAACTGGTGTCTAACTGGTGTGTTCTGGTGTCTAACTGGTGGTGTCTCACTGGTGTGTTCTGGTATCTTGAACTGGTGTCTCACTGGTGTCTAACTGGTGTCTAACTGGTGTCTAACTGGGTGTGTTCTGGTGTCTAACTGGTGTGTTCTGGGTGTCTAACTGGTGTGTTCTGGGGTCTAACTGGTGTGTTCTGGGGTCTAACTGGTGTCTAACTGGTGTCTAACTGGTGTGTTCTGGTGTCTCACTGGTGTCTCACTAGTGTGTTCTGGTGTCTAACTGGTGTGTTCTGGTGTCTCACTGGTGTCTAACTGGTGTGTTCTGGTGTCTAACTGGTGTCTATCTGGTGTCTAACTGGTGTGTTCTGGTGTCTAACTGGTGTCTAACTGGTGTGTTCTGGTGTCTAACTGGTGTCTAACTGGTGTGTTCTGGTGTCTAACTGGTGTCTCACTGGTGTGTTCTGGTGTCTAACTGGTGTGTTCTGGTGTGTTCTGGTGTCTAACTGGTGTGTTCTGGTGTCTAACTGGTGTGTTCTGGGGTCTAACTGGTGTGTTCTGGGGTCTAACTGGTGTGTTCTGGGGTCTAACTGGTGTCTAACTGGTGTCTAACTGGTGTGTTCTGGTGTCTCACTGGTGTCTCACTAGTGTGTTCTGGTGTCTAACTGGTGTGTTCTGGTGTCTCACTGGTGTCTAACTGGTGTGTTCTGGTGTCTAACTGGTGTCTATCTGGTGTCTAACTGGTGTTTCTGGTGTCTAACTGCTGTCTAACTGGTGTGTTCTGGTGTCTAACTGGTGTCTCACTGGTGTGTTCTGGTGTCTAACTGGTTGTTCTGGTGTTCTGGTGTCTACCTGGTGTGTTCTGGTGTCTAACTGGTGTGTTCTGGTGTCTAACTGGTGTCTCACTGGTGTGTTCTGGTGTGTTCTGGTGTCTAACTGGTGTGTTCTGGTGTGTTCTGGTGTCTCACTGGTGTCTCACTGGTGTGTTCTGGTGTCCAACTGGTGTCTAACTGGTGTCTCACTGGTGTGTTCTGGTGTCTCACTGGTGTCTCACTAGTGTGTTCTGGTGTCTAACTGGTGTCTCACTGGTGTGTTCTGGTGTCTAACTGGTGTCTAACTGGTGTCTAACTGGTGTCTAACTGGTGTGTTCTGGTGTCTCACTGGTGTGCACTAGTGTGTTCTGGTGTCTAACTGGTGTGTTCTGGTGTCTCACTGGTGTCTAACTGGTGTGTTCTGGTGTCTAACTGGTGTGTTCTGGTGTCTAACTGGTGTCTATCTGGTGTCTAACTGGTGTGTTCTGGTGTTAACTGGTGTCTAACTGGTGTGTTCTGGTGTCTAACTGGTGTCTCACTGGTGTGTTCTGGTGTCTAACTGGTGTGTTCTGGTGTGTTCTGGTGTGTTCTGGTGTCTAACTGGTGTGTTCTGGTGTCTAACTGGTGTGTTCTGGTGTCTAACTGGTGTCTCACTGGTGTGTTCTGGTGTCTAACTGGTGTCTAACTGGTGTCTAACTGGTGTGTTCTGGTGTCTAACTGGTGTCTAACTGGTGTCTACTGGTGTGTTCTGGTGTGTTCTGGTGTCTTACTGTGTGTGTTCTGGTGTGTTCTGGTGTCTTACTGGTGTGCTCTGGTGTGTTCTGGTGTCTAACTGGTGTGTTCTGGTGTCTAACTGGTGTCTACTGGTGTCTACTGGTGTCTCACTGGTGTTTAACTGGTGTCTAACTGGTGTCTAACTGGGTGTTCTGGTGTCTAACTGGTCTGTTCTGGTGTCTAACTGGTGTGTTCTGGTGTTAACTGGTGTCTAACTGGTGTGTTCTGGTGTCTAACTGGTGTGTTCTGGTGTCTTACTGGTGTCCCTGGTGTGTTCTGGTGTCTAACTGGTGTGTTCTGGTGTGTTCTGGTGTCTCACTGGTGTCTCACTGGTGTGTTCTGGTGTCAACTGGTGTCTAACTGGTGTCTCACTGGTGTGTTCTGGTGTCTCACTGGTGTCTCACTAGTGTGTTCTGGTGTCTAACTGGTGTGTTCTGGTGTCTCACTGGTGTCTAACTGGTGTGTTCTGGTGTCTAACTGGTGTCTAATGGTGTCTCACTGGTGTGTTCTGGTGTCTAACTGGTGTGTTCTGGTGTCTAACTGGTGTCTCACTGGTGTGTTCTGGTGTCTAACTGGTGTCTAACTGGTGTGTTCTGGTGTCTAACTGGTGTCTAACTGGTGTGTTCTGGTGTCTAACTGGCGTCTCACTGGTGTGTTCTGGTGTCTAACTGGTGTGTTCTGGTGTCTAACTGGTGTCTCACTGGTGTGTTCTGGTGTCTAACTGGTGTCTAACTGGTGTCTAACTGGTGTCTACTGGTGTGTTCTGGTGTCTAACTGGTGTCTAACTGGTGTCTAACTGGTGTGTTCTGGTGTCTCACTGGTGTCTAACTGGTGTCTAACTGGTTGTTCTGGTGTCTAACTGGTGTGTTCTGGTGTGTTCTGGTGTCTTACTGGTGTGTTCTGGTGTGTTCTGGTGTCTTACTGGTGTGCTCTGGTGTGTTCTGGTGTCTAACTGGTGTGTTCTGGTGTGTTCTGGTGTCTAACTGGTGTCTCACTGGTGTGTTCTGGTGTCCAACTGGTGTCTCACTGGTGTCTAACTGGTGTGTTTCTGGTGTCTAACTGGTGTCTCACTGGTGTCTCACTGGTGTGTTCTGGTGTCTAACTGGTGTCTAACTGGTGTGTTCTGGTGTCTAACTGGTCTGTTCTGGTGTCTAACTGGTGTGTTCTGGTGTCTAACTGGTGTCTAACTGGTGTGTTCTGGTGTCTAACTGGTGTCTAACTGGTGTGTTCTGGTGTCTCACTGGTGTCTAACTGGTGTGTTCTGGTGTCTAACTGGTGTGTAACTGGTGTCTAACTGGTGTCTCACTGGTGTGTTCTGGTGTCTAACTGGTGTCTAACTGGTCTGTTCTGGTGTCTAACTGGTGTCTAACTGGTCTGTTCTGGTGTCTAACTGGTGTCTAACTGGTGTGTTCTGGTGTCTAACTGGTGTCTCACTTGGTGTGTTCTGGTGTCTAACTGGTGTCTAACTGGTGTGTTCTGGTGTCTAACTGGTGTCTCACTTGTGTGTTCTGGTGTCTAACTGGTGTCTAACTGGTGTGTTCTGGTGTCTAACTGGTGTCTCACTGGTGTGTTCTGGTGTCTAACTGGTGTGTTCTGGTGTCTAACTGGTGTCTAACTGGTGTGTTCTGGTGTCTAACTGGTGTGTTCTGGTGTCTAACTGGTGTCTTACTGGTGTGTTCTGGTGTCTAACTGGTGTGTTCTGGTGTCTAACTGGTGTCTAACTGGTGTCTAACTGGTGTCTAACTGGTGTGTTCTGGTGTCTAACTGGTGTCTCACTGGTGTGTTCTGGTGTCTAACTGGTGTCTAACTGGTGTGTTCTGGTGTCTAACTGGTGTCTCACTGGTGTCTAACTGGTGTCTAACTGGTGTGTTCTGGTGTGTTCTGGTGTCTTACTGGTGTGTTTTGGTGTGTTCTGGTGTCTTACTGGTGTGCTCTGGTGTGTTCTGGTGTCTAACTGGTGTGTTCTGGTGTGTTCTGGTGTCTAACTGGTGTGTTCTGGTGTCTAACTGGTGTCTCACTGGTGTGTTCTGGTGTCCAACTGGTGTCTAACTGGTGTCTAACTGGTGTCTCACTGGTGTCTCACTGGTGTGTTCTGGTGTCTAACTGTGTCTACTGGTGTTTCTGGTGTCTAACTGGTCTGTTCTGGTGTCTAACTGGTGTGTTCTGGTGTCTAACTGGTGTCTAACTGGTGTGTTCTGGTGTCTAACTGGTGTGTAACTGGTGTCTAACTGGTGTCTCACTGGTGTGTTCTGGTGTCTAACTGGTGTCTAACTGGTCTGTTCTGGTATCTAACTGGTGTCTAATGGTCTGTTCTGGTGTCTAACTGGTGTGTTCTGGTGTCTAACTGGTGTCTAACTGGTCTGTTCTGGTGTCTAACTGGTGTCTCACTTGTGTGTTCTGGTGTCTAACTGGTGTCTAACTGGTGTGTTCTGGTGTCTAACTGGTGTCTCACTTGTGTGTTCTGGTGTCTAACTGGTGTCTAACTGGTGTGTTCTGGTGTCTAACTGGTGTCTCACTGGTGTGTTCTGGTGTCTAACTGGTGTCTAACTGGTGTGTTCTGGTGTCTAACTGGTGTCTAACTGGTGTGTTCTGGTGTCTAACTGGTGTGTTCTGGTGTCTAACTGGTGTCTAACTGGTGTCTAACTGGTGTGTTCTGGTGTCTAACTGGTGTCTCACTGGTGTGTTCTGGTGTCTAACTGGTGTCTAACTGGTGTGTTCTGGTGTCTAACTGGTGTCTCACTGGTGTCTAACTGGTGTCTAACTGGTGTGTTCTGGTGTCTAACTGGTCTGTTCTGGTGTCTAACTGGTGTGTTCTGGTGTCTAACTGGTGTGTTCTGGTGTGTTCTGGTGTCTTACTGGTGTGTTTTGGTGTGTTCTGGTGTCTAACTGGTGTGTTCTGGTGTCTTACTGGTGTGTTCTGGTGTGTTCTGGTGTTTTCTGGTGTGTTCTCGCGTGTATTTGCAGTCCCTCTCTGTGTGTGTGGTGTGTGTGTGTGTGTGTGTGTTATTGTTGTAGAAACTTTGTCCTGAAGCCTCAGAGACCAAAAACAGTCGGAGCTTCGGCCAAAAAACACAAAACGCACAGCAGAACATTTCCTGTTAACCAGCAATCACTTCCACATGTTTCTGTCTGTGAGAGTCTCTATGTTTGGACAGATGGCGTCCTCTTCCTCCTCCTCCTCCTCCTCCTCGTCTCTGTGTGTCTCCTCTGTTCTTTATTTCTGCCTCCAGTTTTTCTCTACATAAATATGAAATAAAGTTAATTGAACATTTGAACATTCAGAGTTCAGACCAACACGTTATGTTGAGGAGCCGTTTGTTGTTTGTAAAAAGATAAAATAAAATCCTTAAAGTGAGAAAAATAAAATTCTGCTGAGAAGTTTTCTGCCAGGATCAATTTTCTAAGTTAGTTTTGTTTCCATCTGTGAAAACAGGCGAAAATGAAGTTTTTTGTTTGTTTGTGTGTTTGTTGTTGTAATACTCATTTTGGCCACAGGGGGCTGCAGTTCCTCCTGAGCAACACAAAATGTTTCTGTTAGAAAATAAAATAAAAATAAATCTAAAGAGTTTTACTGCAGCTCTGCTGCGTCAGTATCGCTCGATGAGTTAAATCCCATCAGACTGATTCTTCTGATTTGTTTCCAGACATATTTCTGCAGGGAAAACAACTAGCTTAGCTTAGCATCGAGACCGGAAACAGGGAAAACAACTAGCTTAGCTTAGTTTAGAATCGAGACCGGAAACAGGGACAACAACTAGTTTAGCTTAGCATCGAGACTGGAAACAGGGAAAACAACTAGCTTAGCTTAGCATCGAGACCGGAAACAGGGAAAACAACTAGCTTAGCTTAGTTTAGTATCGAGACCGGAAACAGGGAAAACAACTAGCTTAGCTTAGTTTAGTATCGAGACCGGAAACAGGGAAAACAACTAGCTTAGCTTAGCATCGAGACCGGAAACAGGGACAACAACTAGCTTAGCTTAGTTTAGTATCAAGACCGGAAACAGGGATAACAACTAGCTTAGCTTTGCATCAAGACCGGAAACAGGGAAAACAACTAGCTTAGCTTAGCTTAGCATCGAGACCATAAACAGGGACAACAACTAGCTTAGCTTAGCTTAGTATTGAGACCGCAAACAGGGACAACAACTAGCTTAGCTTAGCTTAGCATCGAGACCGGAAACAGGGACAACAACTAGCTTAGCTTCCATGGTTACAGGTGTGACTTCCTGTCTGTGTCTCCATGGTTACAGGTGTGAGTGGGTGGAGCCTGTTGGTGTGTCTCAGTAGTTCAGAGAGAAGCTGTCTGAGAAGAATCTCCTTCTCTCACCTGCAGCGTCATCAGATGGTGAGACTCACCCGCACGACTTTCGCAGCCAATCACAACCTGACTGATAGTCACATGGTCGTAGTAAACTCACCTGTGTCTGTGTGTCCTCAGGTGAACCTGCTGCCGGGGCTGATGGAGGCGTTCTCTGATGCAGGTGGAGGTCTGTGTCACTTCTACTCTCACTCACACCTGACAGGTGAGTCTGGAGAGGAAACGTTCCACCAGGACGTTCACGTGTCTTTGTAAATAAAGTTTATTTCAAAGGCGTCAGCAGACAGGTGTCTTTGTAAATAAAGTTTATATTGAAGTCTTTAGATATAAAGTTTAATTTGAAGGCGTCAGCTGGCAGATGTTTTTGTAAATAAAGTTTAAATAAAAATCTTTATAAATAAAGTTATTTTGACTCGTGTTTTTGTTTCTGTTTCTACATCTCAGGATCTGAATTACCCATGATGCCGTACTCGTGTGGATCGACGAATCAGAAGCTGCAGGTTCCTGCGGACAGGTGAGCTTCAGTCTGATCAGCCGATCACAGACACACCTGTTCTCCTTTGAGTGTGTGTTCACCTTCTTCTTCTCTCTCAGTCTCTCACCTGTCAGAGCCCCGCCTCCTGCTCTGGTTGCCCTGGTGAATGTTTACGTCCTAGTGACATCAGTGAACCCGCTGACTTCCTTCCTGCATGACATCAGCGTGGTGACGACCAATCAGGAGCAGAGGGGGCGGGCCACAACGGTAAAACTCCTCAGTTTATTTTTCTTCTTCTTGGAGAAATGTTTGATTTGTTTAATTAAATTTTAAAAAGAGCGAACTGAGCCTTTAACTGTTTAACCCTTCGTTCTCCTCCTCTCAGCTCAGGAGCTTCCTGCTGCAGCAGCTGTCAACCACCTCCCATGATGCTCTGGGGCAGGTGAAGAAGGTGATAGGTGATGTGCTGCAGGCTGCTGTGGTGTCAACAAATCAGAAGCAACAAACTCTGCACAGGTAACAACACACCTGAGCACACCGTCCAATCACAGGACAGAAGCTGCAGGTGACTGAGGTGTTTACTGTCACAGTTGTTTTCAGGTTTTAGTTTTTTTTAAAGTTCTTCAAAATATCTTAACATATTATATAACATATTTTTTATTTATTATAACTTGTCTGATGCAGCTCTTTTAAGGTGGTATTCTGTGTTTTAAGGCGGTATGATGGAGCCTGTATTTTAACTCCTAAGTTTTTCTTCAAACAGCTCCACACTCAACAGGAAGAGTTGACTGAATTTCAAAGTAAAACATCAGCAGAAATGTTTCTGTTCATAATCTTTCTTTGAGACGTTTCTCTGGACTTTTACTTTGGTGGGACAAAGCTTCCTCATCCTGTGGTGTTGAACACAAACTTTAATGACGTTTAGTTTTCTTCTTTGGTTTGACTTGGATGATGTAACAGTTTTTTCCTCGCTGTAGTCCGTCAGGTCTGTAGGCTGCAGCTCCCTCTGCTGGTCACAGAGGAAACATCATGTCACCTTTTCAAAATAATCTTTATTTAAAAACATGTTTCTGTTTTGGGTAAAATAATCTGGTGCAGAAGTTTCATCAGAAACAGTTCTGATTCATTAATTGACTCAAAATGAATCTGATTATTGACTGATTGATTATTGATCACTGTGTGTGTTTCAGGTGTGTGTTGTGTTACCAGCTGTTGACCTTCACTCTGCTCCTCAGAGGATCCATCACACCTGTCGTCATTAAGGTAACACACACACACACACACACACACACACACACACACACACACGCTCCTCATCATTGTGTTTCTGTCCACTTCAGGTTTCATTAGAGATCGATAAAGTTATTGATCAATACTTCCTGTCTGTGGTTGACCCACCTTTTGTAATCAGAGAGGGATAAAAAAATAAAATAAAAACAATATATATTTTTAAATATAATATTTTTTGAGTTTCTAAAGTTGAAAGAAGAAAAGTAAATTATCATAATGGTCAGAAAATGTTTTAAGTTTGATTCAAAACTCTGCCTTCAAATTTTGATTTGTCTCAACTTTTTGTTTTCTTGATGAGAGGAATGAGGATGAGAGGAAATCATCAGTGTGAAGTGAATTCCTTTTATTTCTCTTTTAACACGAGGGTGCATGTGTCCAGATAATTTAAGGTGCAGAAACAGCAGTGAAAATGTTCAGGAACGTCCATTTATGCATAAATTAACCCTCCTAGGATTTATTGGTTTGTCATTTTTCTAAAGTTTGTCCCAGAAATAAAGTTTGTGAAACACTGACATGATGAATAAACAACTACAGAAATATGGAGTCTGGATTTTGTGGTGAACTGTCCCTTCAATAAGTGAAAAAGATGATAGAAATGTTTGACGTCGCTGAAATAATTCTACCGTGTCCTAAGAGGGGTCACGACCCTCAGGTTTAACTACAGTGAGTCAGCTTCATCAGTTTAATGATGTAAACATTAAAAACACACAGAGCTGCAGGGACACCTGTCCTCAGGTCTTTTATTGTGAAAACACATCTCTCAGAAGCCTCTTTGTTGTCTGATGAAGATGATGAAGATGATGATGATGAAGATGATGAAGGTGTAATTATGTGAGTCAGTGATGTGAGCAGCAGTAGAATAAAGAGTGTGTTCAGGAGCTGATCTGTGATCAGTGAAGCAGATCAGCAGCTGGTTTGACACAAGTCAGGTGATCAGCAGATTCTCACATTAAGAGCTCTGTGATACTTTAGAATATATGTGTATATAAAAGCATATATATATATATATATATATATATATATATATATATATATATATATATATAGACATGAAGCATGTGACCAGCTGCATGTAGAGATGAATATTAGAGAATGAACATTAGAATATTGATCATCATCAGGTTTGATTTGCTCAGTATGATTATCGTCTTTGTCAGAATCAGGAGAAAAAAAACTGAATATTGTGTTCATGTAAATGTCTTCACTGAGAGACAGAGACGTCTCAGGCAGTTTTTCGTCTTCAGCTGATGTGACAGTGAGCGTCCAGCAGAGGTCAGTGTGTCCTCAGCAGCTCCTCCCTGATTGGTTGTTTGTCTGTCCTCTGCAGGTGGAAACAGACCTGACGTTTTCTTCTCTGAGCGTCGACACATTTGACAGACAGATCACCAGAGACCTCGTCCTGGAGGACACACTGCACTTCCTGTTGTCCTCAGAGACACAGACACACCTGTCCTCCTCAGAGACACACCTGTCCTCCTCAGAGACACACCTGTCCTCCTCAGAGGCAGAGAGCAGACAGGTGAGACAACTCAGTAACAAACTAAACTAAACTGATCCTTTAATGAAGAAATAAATCAGGTCTCAGATCAGTTTCAGTTTGTTGAAACAGAATCAAACTGATCAATAAATTGATTATAATAATAATAAATTATTAAATTATAATAAATCTTGTCAATTAAACACCTGAAGAATAAAACAACTGTTAAATAAAAAGTTTTTTTTCTTCTCATTTGTTTCAAGAAAACTTTATTTTTAAACTCAAATCAGGATTTCTGCAGTTTTTTTAATTTTTCAATGTCAAGAATTTTTTTTTCTTTACTTGACAAAATCTGTTTCTGTTTTCTGAAATATTTTCCTCCATCAGATATTTAATATTTGTCACTGGCACCAGTTTAAATCATTCAAAATGAAATAAAAATATGAGAAATATAAAAGTATTAAATAAAACTATCAGTGAAAATGTAAAAAATAAGTCAGAGTCTGAGCTTGAAAATCAATTGATTGATTGATTGATTGATATATTTTTATTTCAAACATGAAAAAAAAAAGAACATTAAAATAAAATAATCTAAATTATGTTAAAAATAACAACATAAAAACAGGAGGAAGAAAAACCATAAATAAACAAATTCACTGCAGAAATTCTCAAAAAACACAATTTATCTGCTCAAACAGGAGAAAAAAAGACGTTTACACTCATTTAATTATTTACAAAAACAAAAATACTTTTATTACTTTATTAAAATATCAAAGATCAAAGATTGATCAAAGATCAATCTGTCCTTGTGTTTAAAATGTCTCAAATCTACAGACGTCCTGAGAGGAAAAAGAGATAAAACTAATTCTGATCTGAACTGTTTTCTCTCTAATATTTTATTTCTACTGACAACACTAATTTATATTTACTAGATTACTTTGTTTACTAGATTACTTTGATTACTGTGTTACTTTTTGTTCACTAGAGGAAACAGGAGAGAGAGAAGTTTTTACAGCTGAATTTTGTTTGTCAGGATAATTTTTGTGTTTGTTGTTGTAATACTGTTTTCAGCCACCAGAGGGTGCAGTGAGCCACTGCTCTGTGTTTATAACATCAGGTTTTATTTTGTTTTGTTTTGTTTTCACCTGATTTGAGTCACAAACAAACAAAAGGTTAAATTCAGACAGAAACCAGATGAGCTCAGTTTGTTTTTCCTCTTTAAATCTGTTTGTTTTATTTATTTGTTTGTTTGTTAATAATAATTCCTGTTTTCTCTCATGATGTATTTCTGTTTCTCTGCTCAGTACGGTGGCTGCAGAGGGACACACGGTGTCTGTCTGTCAGAGGACAAGTTTCTTCTTCTGCTTCAGTTTCAGAGACAGATGAAGACGCCTTCAGCTTTTACTTTGGTAACAAAAACAGTTTTTATTTACTCATAAACTATAAACCATCATCATACTTTGATTTTTTAATATATTGAAACATGTTGTTTGTCTGCTGCTCTACAGAAGCTTCAAACTTTCAGTTTTCACTCGTGGAAACGTTGAATTTATTTGTCTGCAGCTCAGCTGGTGTCCACACGTCCCTGAGGACATTTGAGACTTGAGACAAACTTTAACATGTTTCATTTGTTTTGTTTATCTGAAGGTTTAAAGATGAAGAGTGTGACTTTAATCTCCTGATCTAAACTGCAGATCATCTGGACAAAAACTGAAGTTTATGAAAGTAAAAATCAAGTTTATATTTGAAGGTTGACGTGTCATGCACATGAAGGAGTCGTCATAACTGTTAATAAAAGTGTCATTTGTCAGTTATGTTGAGTTTCCTGACAGGACGTTCAGGACTGAGGTGGTTTGTCTCCTGACACGCTGAGGCTGAGTCGCTGCTAATCCGACAGCTAGCTCCACTGCTAACTGAGCTAAGTAGCTACAGATAACAGCAGACAGCAGTTAGCATACTTAAGCAAACTAGCTAACCGCTACCCGTCCATCAGCTAACTCTGTAAGCTAACTCACTCAGCCCGTCACTCACCTTGGTACTGTACTCATGATCGTAGCATCATTAAGCTAACGACAAGCACTCAACAAATTACTTCCTGAACTTCAAAATAATAGCATACACAGTCTCTGTCAACACTAGATCATCAACAGCAGGAAATATTTTTCTCTCTAATTTTCAGTAATTAATGTAAATCAGAATCAGAATACTTTATTGATCCCCGAGGGGAAATGGCCTTTCAGTTACATCCCGTCCAAGAAACATAAAAACAGACAGTGGTACATAACAGGGGGAGGACAGGAGCGGGAGGAACTATGGGTCAGCCACCGAGCAGCGCCCCGTTTACTTAGAGAAAAATGAGAACAAGAGGGAGGAAGGGGGGGGGGGAGCAACTCCAAACTAGGCTCCTGTCAGGGGGGCACAGTGTGGGATTAGGGGAAAAAAAAAACTAGCATATTTTAATATTTTCTTTAACTGTTTTTAAACTAAACAGCATAAATCATGTTATTTAATTACTTTAAACTTTCAAATGAACAATTCATAACAGTCCTCTGTTGTCTAATAACATCTTTATGACAGGTCCTAAATGATCCACTTTACTTGAGGTCAACAAAAAGTGGTTTATTTCACAGTAACAACTTGTTCACTGTGTCTTATCCTGTTTATTACATCTTTATTTACCAAACAAAATCAATAACTAGACAAAAAATATTTTAACATTCATCTTGTTGTTCCTCCAGAGGCTGTGATCAGACCTGTGCTTAGACTGACCAATCAGAATCAAGTATTTAACAAAGCTGTGTAATAAAACAGTTTAAGGTCATGTTAAAACATAAAGCTAAACAGTTTCTTTAGTTTGATCATTAGGCTGCTATAACATGTTTATGACATGTTATAGCATAACAATATAGTTGTTATATCGTCATAACAAAGAAATTTCATTCATTAACAATGTCAACTTTGTATTAAAATTAACCAAATGACACTTAATGACAACAGTTATAATCATTCATAAAGACTCCCTCATGTTCATGACAGGTGACATGACATGGTTATGACAGTGTAATGACAGTCTTATGTCCACCCCTTCAGATAAAATGTTCCCTGATGTTCAGTTATAACTGGATGTTTCTTTGTTGTTTCATTAGTTAAACACACACTGTTGTTTTTATGACAGAACCACCAACAGATTGTTATTGTTCTGTCTCTCTGTAGCTGTCTCCCAGCTCGTCTTCGTCCTCCTCGTCCTCCTCGTCTCCTCCCAGCGTCTCTGATCTTCTGATCAGAATCACTCGATACTACGAGCTGCACAGAAACAACAGCTGCAGGTCAGTCTGTCAATAATCAGAACAAATAATCAATACGACATCCAGAACTGACTGACTGACGACGGTTTGTCATGTTCCCTACAGAACTGATGAAGAACTGACCAATCAGGAGCCAGGAGCTCTGTCGTCCTCACAGGAGGGAGCTGAAGGTGAGTTAGGTTTAACTGGGGTTTAACTGGGTTGTAACTGGGTTTTAACTGGTTTTCTATTCTCCAGGTGTGTGTGTGGACCCCCACCTCAGACAGATCTACACTGACCCCGCCCTCACTCTGACTCCGCCCTTCAGCCCCGCGGTGAAGGAGTATCGAGCCGAGGTCGCCTTCGACACAGTGACGATCCGGATCCGACCGGAGCCCGTCAGCTCGGCCTGCAGGGTCCACCTGGACGAGCACCGTGGGCCCAGGTGAGTCCACCTGACCAGCTGACCTCAGTGATTATAGATTATTGATTACTGATGATTATTTCCTGCCGCAGGATGGCGAACTACCCGCTGGGCCTCGGCGACAGCAGGATCAGCATCCTGGTGACGGACGACTCTCAGCCGGAGCCCGTCGTCATGACGATCTACACCGTACACGTGTACCGCGAGAGCCGGCCCAGTCTGCCCATGTTTGGGGATCATGTGAAGTGCGGCTTTGTGCAGGTAGGTCAGCCGGTTTCCTATTGGCTGCTGGGCTGTGGGCGGAGCAAGAAGTCTTAAGTCCTTACTATGAGATTAAAAAAGTAGAAAAACGACATCAGAAATGAGAGAAATGTTGTTTGTGGCTTTTATTCTTTGTCTGAGTTAATGTTTTCTTGTGTTTGTTTGTTTGGAGAAACACATGGAAGTCATTTAAAGGACATTACACCAAATATTTCACTAAGCTGCTCTGTGTTAACACACAAACTGCTGGAGGACATGAGCTGCAACGAAGCAGTAAAACTCTGCTGGAGGACATCTCAGACATTTTTGTGTCACATTAAAGAAGCTCTGACAGTCAGAGTGTGTGTGTGAGGACTGAACCGTGTGTGTGTGTGTCTGCAGGTTTTGGTCTTCTGGTGGTTTCAGAGCAGAAAATTTCAGCTGTGTGTTGTTACTCTTATTTTGGCTCAAACACATTTGCAGCTCATTTCCTTTAAATTCCTCACAGTCACTTTAATAACACAACAACCTGAATGTGTGCAGAGGAGACGTGAGTCTGCATCACAAACACCGACAACATCTACAGGAACTTCACTGTGAGAACATTTATGGTCTGTTTTACTTAAAATGTACAAACATGCAAAAACCAGATTGTCCTGAACTGACCTGATCTGATCAGAGACTGGATCAATGAGCAGCTGTGACAGTGTGTGTGTGTTGTTGTCACCTCCAGTCTGTGTGTCAGCATGTGGAACTGGAGACACTGACACACAAGCTGCACTTTGTCAGGTGTCTGTCTGCCTGTCTGTCTGCCTGTCTGCAGCGCAGTCGTGCAGGATGCAGTCAGGAAACTTTGAGATCAAGAAGACATTTGAGTTCAAAGATGTCTGTAGTCCGAGTGAAGGTGCTGGGAGTAGGAAAGAAAAGTTAAGAAAACTTAAAAACGTAAAGCAGCCGACTGAAAAGCCTTTTTGAGTTTAAAGACTTATCTTAACATCAGCTGTGTTCTGTCAGTTTACGTTGAGATAAAGAAGCTAACCACCAACAACAAGTAAAGCTTCGTCCATCAGGAAACTCCAAAAAATCATTGGAAGTTGAGGCGGAGCAGCAGGAGGACATCAGAGAGAAAACCAGAAAATATTCTCTCCACAAACTATGATCCAGTTTCACCAAAGTCAGTAATAAAATTCTAAAGTTGTGTGTTTGTATTCAGTAATCAGTCCCTAGAAACACTCTGCCAAAGCTGCCGCTATCATTTCACAACCTAATTCTCAACTCTTTATATTCTGATAATAACAGTAAATTAATCATGTTCAGTGTCTCTCTTATCTCTATCTCTCTTAAACTCTTATCTCTGACCCTGCTAGTGGCTAAAGTAGCCACTAACAACATGCAAGTCTATCTGGCAATCAGAAACCTCTGTAGTGTAAATCACTGAAAGTTGAGGCAGAACAGCCAGAGGATGTCAGGGGAAAACCAGAAAATATTCTCTCCGTGAAATATGATCCAGTTTCACCAGAATCAGTGAATAAAGTTGCACATTCACAACTTTGGTAGCCCCGCCTCTTCTGTTTCATAGACAAGATGGCGACTGTTCAGTGTGAGAAGCGTCCAGCGTTCCACACTTTTTTAGCCATTATGAGTTGAACACCTGGGCACTCACAGTGCACTTTGTTTTGTTTTAAATATGTGAAATCGCTGGAAAATTATGTAACGTTCTTTTCTCTCCTTCATGCACTTTCTGAAGTTGTTGAAGTTGTTGAAACAGATGTTTCCACCAATCACAGCCCAGAGATTTAAACTCAACAGATTTAATAAATAGCATCCAGTTGTGTGTGTGTGTGTGTGTGTGTGTGTGTGTGTGTGTGTGTGTGTGTGTGTGTGTGTGGTGCGTGCGCGCGTGCGTGCGTGCGTGTGCGCGTGTGAGTGTGTGTAATCAAATCAAATCAAATCAAATCAAATCAACTTTATTTGTCCCAAAGGGCAATTCAATTCGACAGTTCCCAAGCCATACAACATCCATACACTCAGTCATACATCCATAGCAGCATTGGTGTCAGTGAGGCCTCATGGAGACACAAGGGAATGCACAGCAATAATATTAGTCAATATATAATATATATCTAATATAAGACATAGTGTATACAGCAATAATACACAAGGACAATAATAAGTCTGAGACATCAAAAGAAGAAGAGAAGAAAAAAAAAACGGTGCACAATCAGTATACAAGCTAAAAGAAAACCATCAAGTCATTTCCATAAACATGGATCAAGGTTTAAAAGTCTGATAGCAGACGGGATAAAAGACCTGGAACAGCGGTTAGTTTTCATGGGTGGAGCTTTAAAGCGACGCCCAGAGGGCATAAGCGAAAACTCAGTGGACAGAATATGGTCATGCTGATCAATAATCACCTTTGCTTTTTTGACCACACATTTGTCCCAAAGGGAACTCAAATCTTCCTGCTTCACACCAATTATCTTAGAACAGACCTTCACAACACCATTTAAACAATTCTTATCCTTTACACTCAGGCCGTTGAACCAACAAATGAATGAAAAGGTCAGAAGGCTTTCAATAAAGGACTTATAAAACAGACACTGGATCTTTTTACTGACGTTGAAGGAGTTCAACCTTCTAAGTAAATGGATTCTCTGTTGACCCTTCTTTACAATGGTGTCTGTATTTACATCAAATTTTAACTGAGAATCACATATTGTTCCCAAGTATTTATAAGAATCCACAATCTCCACCTCCTTGCCATGAATGAAGTTAGCAACAGGCTTGGTGCGATTCTTGCCAAAGTCGATGATTAGCTCCTTAGTTTTTAACATGTTAAGGTCCAGTGGGTGTGCGTGAGCAGTTGTGAGACATTTTTCTGCTCCATGTTTCATCTGGTTTGTATGAACTTGTAGTTTTCTGGCTGTGAATCTGTGAAACAAACGGACCAGAGACGGCTGTTTGTCCTCCTCACCTGTCCTCAGGTCCACCTGTAGACCTCCGTCAGTCTCAGGTAGATGAACAGAGCAGGTGGGGTCAGTGGGGCCCCTGATGACGGGTCCCCTGGAGAACAGAGGGCTCTTTATGAAGATAAATGAAGCTGCTGTCTGCTGACCAGGTACACAGTTATATTAGTGTTTAAGGTTTAAATGATGCTCGGCTCTGTGAGGACAAATAAGAACCACCCTGAGAAAGAATGCTGCATTCTGATTGGCTGGAGGATGTCCATCTGCTGCTGCTCGTCACTTTGATTCAACACAACAAAAACTTTATTCATCCTCACAGCAGGAACAGTCTCATCACTCTCTGGTTACTGCTGTCGCCATGGCAACTTAAAGTGTCTGCTGAGAGGGTTAATGAGGCGTGGTTTCCTCGGTAACGACACCGAGTTCCAAAATCAAGGATCAGACCTGTTGTACTGAACATTTTTTGCCTCTTTACAGCAACAAGAAACCAGAGTAAACATATATTTTTACTGATTAAAAAATAAAATATGAACATGAGTCAGGAGGAAGATGACATCACAACTCATCTTCATCACAAACACTAATAAAACAACGTGGAGTCTGAGAATCAGGGAAACAGCACTGTAAAACAAAAAAGGACAAATCGTTGAATATTTGTATAGGATGGCCAAATCTGATTGGACCAAAGAAAATCTTTAAAAAAAAATGTTTTAAATTATAACACAATATTCTTACTTTATTACAAAATACAAATGCTTTAGCATTAATTAGCATCATAATTCTGTGTCTCTGTGTCCACAATAGCAGCTCTGTTAGCTCTGTTAGCTCATGTTGAACAGTGTTTCTCCCTCAGTGATGTGAGAGGATCAGACTGGACTGTTTGTTGGCCTGAATCTGTGAATCATGATCTAATGGGTGCTGATGATCCAGATGGATCTGATCCAGGATCTGTGGTCACTGCAGCTTTCATCGTTCACCTCAGATAACTCCAGTTTGTCCGTCAGACTCTGTTCGCTCTGACTGCAGCCTGTTAGCTCGATTCACACAGCTGCAAACATCAACACGACATCAATCTGACAAAGATTAAACAACAATCACTTTAACATTCAACAGCTACGGCTGCTAACAAGCTAACAAACATGCTAACTGGCAGTCAACTGTTGACAAGCTTTTTACATAAAATGATGAACAAATGTCAGATGAGAGTAAACTGAAGAGTGCAGAGGAAACAGAGACACTAGCACTAGCATGTTAGCCATTAGATTGACAGTTTAGTTTAACAGTTAGTGCTCACATTTGTCTGCTCCTGACTTTAAATAGTGTTAGCGTCATGTTTTTGTCAGGTAAAAAACTAGCTAAATATTATTTCTTGTTGTGTGTTAGCTGTGAGGGAAAACCTTCTGCTATGTTAGCTAAAAACTACAACTTGCCTGGACCATAAAATGCAGCTGATGTTAACCCAACTGAGAAGCTAACATTAGACTGTTGAAAAGCTAACACTGATGTTAGCGTCTTGTGTTGGAGAAGCTAACGCTGATGTTAGCCTCTTGTGTTGGAGAAGCTAACACTGATGTTAGCCTGATGTGTTAGAAATGCTAACACTGATGTTAGCCTGATGTGTTTTAGATGCTAATACTGATGTTAGCCTGATGTGTTTTAGATGCTAACACTGATGTTAGCCTGATGTGTTTTAGATGCTAATACTGATGTTAGCCTCTTGTGTTGGAGAAGCTAACACTGGTGTTAGCCCAATAAGCTAACACTAATGTTAGCCTGTTAAGCTAACACTGATGTTAAACATATTTTACAGTATTTTTTAACTGCTTCCTGTTCAGGGTTATTGTGCAGGTTTAAACATGATGAAGGTTTGTTTGTGTTTCTACTGTTTTAATTTGTACATTTATTCATTGTTTAATTGAAGAGACTTTCATTTCAGTTGTAGTTTCAGTTGTAGTTTCGTTGTAGTTCCAGTTTAGTTTCGTTGTAGTTGTAGTTTCAGTTGTAGTTTCGTTGTAGTTCCAGTTGTAGTTTCAGTGTAGTTTCAGTTGTAGTTCCAGTTCCAGTGTAGTTTCAGTTGTAGTTTCAGTTGTAGTTTTGTTGTAGTTTCAGTTGTAGTTTCATTGTAGTTTCAGTTGTAGTGTCAGTTATAGTTTCATTGTAGCTTTAGTTGTAGTTTCAGTTGCAGTTTCATTGTAGTTTCAGTTGTAGTTTCAGTTGCAGTTTCATTATAGTTTCAATTGTAGTTTCAGTTGCAGTTTCGTTGTAGTTTCGTTGTAGTTCCAGTTCCAGTGTAGTTTCAGTTGTAGTTTCAGTTGTAGTTCCAGTGTAGTTTCAGTTGTAGTTTCAGGTGTAGTTCCAGTTCCAGTGTAGTTTCAGTTGTAGTTCCAGTGTAGTTTCAGTTGTAGTGTCAGTTATAGTTTCGTTGTAGTTTCAGTTGCAGTTTCGTTGTAGTTTCAGTTGTAGTTTCATTTGCAGTTTCATTGTAGTTTCAGTTGCAGTTTCGTTGTAGTTTCAGTTGCAGTTTCGTTGTAGTTTCGTTGTAGTTTCAGTTGTAGTTCCAGTTGTAGTTTCATTGTAGTTTCAGTTGTAGTTTCGTTGTAGTTTCAGTTGTAGTTTCAGTTGCAGTTTCGTTGTAGTTTCAGTTGTAGTTTCAGTTGTAGTTTCAGTTGTAGTTCCAGTTCCAGTGTAGTTTCAGTTGTAGTTTCGTTGTAGTTTCAGTTGTAGTTTCATTGTAGTTTCAGTTGTAGTTCCAGTTCCAGTGTAGTTTCAGTTGTAGTTTCGTTGTAGTTACAGTTGTAGTTTCAGTTTCAGTTTCGTTTTAGTTTCGTTGTAGTTTCAGTTGTAGTTCCAGTTCCAGTGTAGTTTCAGTTGTAGTTTCATTGTAGTTTCGTTGTATTTCAGTTGTAGTTTTGTTTTAGTTTCAGTTGTAGTTCCAGTGTAGTTTCAGTCTGATGCAGATGTCTTGTTGGTAACTATCAATCTGAAAGCTGAATAGTCTGATAAAATATGACTCTGATCTGTTTGTCAGATTATTTATGACCTCAGTCACCTTCACGTTTCCATGTAAAGTGGATCCATGTGTGATAAATCAGACTGTATGTTGTTGTGAGCAGCTGACTGTGTGTTAAAACAGGAATCCTGCAGTCACACACATTAAAACTCCAGAGAGAGAGAACACACCTCCACTGTTCTGCAGGAAAACCAACACTGTTCTGAGTGTCAGTTCTAATCTGTCTCGTCTCTTCATGATGTTGAGGACAAACCTGAAAGGTCTGTTTGGACAAAGAACCAACTTCTGTTAATAAAAGACAGAAACAGTCTGAGCTGAGTGAAAGTGATTCTGTCCACAAACATGACGAACAATAAAAACACTTCAGATTATATTTCACAATATTTTATTAATATAAACTTTATTCAAACAGCTGAAGACAGTTTTCACTTGTTCTCTGCTGGACACTTGTTTCATTTGATTTAATTCAGTATTTGAACTTTTATTTGTTCCACTTGTTTCTCTGCAGCAGAACCTGAATGTTTCTGTTTGACTTGTTTTTAGTCTCTTTGTCCCAATAAGGTCTGAGCTGCAGGTCTGATCTGATGACTGTTGATCCGGATTATCAGCTGGTTTATTCACTCAGTCACATCACATCACATCTGACACCAGGTCAGCTCTTTGATCACACACAGGATTACTGCTGTGTTTCTGTTGGAGAGAACCGAGAACCAACACACAGTCTGAGAACCAAAACATGAGAACCAACACAGAGTCTGAAAACCAAAACATGAGAACCAACACAGAGTCTGAGAACCAACACAGTCTGAGAACCAAAACATGAGAACCAACACAGAGTCTGAGAACCAAAACATGAGAACCAACATAGAGTCTGAGAACCAAAACATGAGAATCATCACAGAGTCTGAGAACTAACACATGAGAACCAACACAGAGTCTGAGAACCAAAACATGAGAACCAACACGGAGTCTGAGAACCAAAACATGAGAACCAACACAGAGTCTGAGAACCAAAACATGAGAACCAACAGTCTGAGAACCAACACAGAGTCTGAGAACCAAAACATGAGAACCAAAACATGAGAACCAACACGGAGTCTGAGAACCAAAACATGAGAACCAACACGGAGTCTGAAAGAAAACATGTTTTTTTATAAATGTATATAAACTATACAGAGACAAATAAAAGTTCATATACTCAGCAGTGTGCATCCCTGTTTTATATTTACTGATCATCTTATTTTTAAATATTTTATATTCAGTGATGACACATTTTCATTTTCTCTTCAGAAATTAACTGATATATAGAATAAAAATGATAATCAGTCGCATGAATCTAAAGATTTTTATTTGATTCACTCTTTATTTTCTTTAATCAGATTCAGAAGATCTGAAGCTTTCAAAGGTGAAATAATCATCATCGTTATAATAAACTGCACAGATTTTTTACTGATCAGCACAAAAATATGAATTTTAAAAATTAAAATTTGTTTGAACTGATGAGGAAGAAAAAGATTCCAGAGATTTTTTTCCATTTGTACAGGAACAGCTGACAGAACGGTTACAATTAAAGAAGCAGCTTAAAGTGAGAAATATTATTCGCATTATAAACAAAAAGTTCCTACTCTTTGTTAATTATGAAAATTAGAAATACAGGCTCTGTTTTTACATTTTGAACTATATTTTTTATCAGGACAAACTTTTCTTCTTTCTGCTGTTTAATATGTGAATAAATCTGTTTTATATTTAAAGTTCTTTAGTTTTAAAAATATTTACATTATTTTTATGTTTACTGTTGATAATTTTGACAAATTAAACCAACAAACTTTAAACATAAAGACAAAGTTTTTTTCTGGCCGTCAACGTGGCAGCCACTCTCAGCTGTCGGTCGGCCTTGTGTGATTGGATGAAAGGCGGCAGCGGTGTTTTTGGTGTTCCTCGGTGGGTGTCTCTGACCAGCGTCCCGTCTGTTTGAGCGTTTACACTGAGCTCAGGTACGAACAAGAAAATCCCTGTTAAGTTTTCTTGTTGCACTTTGTTGTGAGCTGCGACGCCGCTGTGTGGAATGTGTCGCCGCCGCGACAAAACCTGCAGCAGCAGCAGCAGAAGAAGAAGAAGAGTGTGTGTCTGTGAGAGCGTGTGTGTGCGTGACGGCGGCCGCTCTGAAGTCAGGGCCAGACGTGGCGGCTCCCACGGGGCCCCCGAGCCGAGCCTGGTCGGGTTTATTTGACCTCTGACCTCTGAAAGCAGGAGAGGATGATGGGACTGCGCTTGCCACAGAAGAAGAAGAAGAAGAGGAAGCGTTGATTTAAAATGAGAGCAGAAGAAACAGAAGTCAGAGGAGAAAAATGTTGAAGTTTGACTGCAGCTGCTTCAGAATAAAACCAGAAAAACTCCAACCACTCCAGTGATGAAGTGCTGCTGCTTCACTGTGTTCCTGTTGCATTCTGGGAAATCTCTCCATCATTCCTCAGATGTTTCTGCTGAGATGATGACACAAAATGACCTTCTGTCAGAGAAACAGGCTGCAGCTCCTTTAAACAGTGAATGTTTAACATTTCTGAAGAAGCTGCAGTGTGACTGCTGGATGCTGAAAAGCAGAAACAGACTTTAGTTCCTGTAAGTGAATAAACACAAATACTTTTAACTTTGAATTAACGGTTTTAACTTTAACTAAATCAGTTAATTACTGAAGAATTCACAGAGCTGGATATTGAGAAGCTGACACTAAACTGCATTGCTGTCTTTAATTTGTATGAAGAAGCAGCTGCAGGAGCATGAATGTCCTTGTTGGAGAGGCGGGAAAGGATCTAATTAGTATGAATTGGATTTAAAAGTTGAATAGAACTCAGAAGGCATTGATTTAAAATAAGAACAGTAGAGGACACGAGTCAGAAGAGAGAAATGAAGATGTTTAACAGTCAGAGCGATGAAGACTGCTGCTGCTGCTTCACTGTGTTCCTGTTGCATTCTGGGAAATCCTTCAGTCATTCTTCAGATGTTTCTGTGACGACACAAAATGACCTTTTTTTTTAAGAAACAGGCTGCAGCTCCTTTAAGCAAAGAAACACGAAAACTTTGTGCTTTGCAGAATGTATGAAACATGGAACATTTAAAGTTTGTAAAAAATCTGACGCTGAACTGAATTACCTGCTTTAATTTGTACGAAGGAGCTAAAAGAGTTTGAATATCGTGGTTGAAGCTGGAAAACAGTCTTATAAGCATGAGTTTGATTTAAAAAATGAATAAGGTTTAAAATATTAAAAATATTTTATCTGTTATTCGACTGCTTTTTCTCATTTTCATCCATTTATGTTTTTATTGTTTATTTGTCATCTGTCATTTTATATCAAAGCTTTTTTCGTCACTTTTTGCCTCACGACTCGAGTCAGCCTCCCTGACGGAGGAGGTACAGTGGGAGGCTCAGGGGTTGATGGGAAGTGAAGTGTTTCAGAGACCTGACCCCCTTCATGTTCTGGTCTCCTGTCTCTGTTTCAGGACTGTGGTCTGCTGGTCCAGCCTGGTCAGTCCTGTGGTCTGCAGCCTTTCATCCAGTCTCAGAGTCCACTTCAGTCCTGCAGCTCAGGACACACACCAGGTCTGATGTCACTTCCTGTGTGTATCACAGTAACACATCAGTCAGCCTCAACACAGTCACATTATATAGAAACGTTCCTGTCTCTGTCTGTGTCTCACCTGTCTGTGTCTCACCTGTCTCAGGTCGGTGGGTGGTCCCGTGTCTCAGCTGCTCTGACAACAGGACGTGTGATTGGAGGGAGGTTGTCTGGCAACCAGATGGCTGTTACCACCCGTTTGTGGACCGTCCCCTGCTGCAGGACTGCATGACGGACAGGAAGGTGAGGTCATGTGATCACAGGTCAGCTGATCAGACGCTAGACTGCTCTTCTTGCAACCTGTCCTCTGTCCTCAGGTGCTGTTTTTGGGCGTGTCTCACCTGTCCTCTGTCCTCAGGTGTTGTTTTTGGACGTGTCTCACCTGTCCTCTGTCCTCAGGTGTTGTTTTTGGGCGTGTCTTACCTGTCCTCTGTCCTCAGGTGTTGTTTTTGGGCGTGTCTCACCTGTCCTCTGTCCTCAGGTGTTGTTTATGGGCGACTCGACCAATCGTGGGATGATGTTCTTCCTGATGGAGCGGGTGAACTCCAGTCTGGAGGACTGGGGGAAGTCTCACGACCTGCTGGTCTACAGGAACCTGAACTGGGGACGGACGTTCGTCAGCTACTCATATTATCCTCAGTTCTGGTTGGACAAGAAGCAGAGACCCACGTTCAGACAGGCGCTGCTGCAGCTCATCACCAGGTGAGATGATGGAAGAAATATCAAAATTAAATGAATAAATATGACAATAAATACACTAAAATAATATAAAAAACAAATGTCAGCTTTAATTAATTTATCAAATGAACATAAACATAAATTGATATTTCTGATTTAAATTTAATTGTATTAATTTATTTCCCCATTTAATTAACTTTTAATGTATTAATTTATTTCTAAATGTTTTTGCATTTCCCCACCATTTATTTACCCAAACTTATTATTCCTTTATTTTCATTTTATATTTGGATTGTGTGGAAACATGAAAAATGCAAAGGGAAATAATATACAATAATGATAAATAAATACATCTTTGGGTGAACTATGAGCTGTCCCAGGTGAACTATGTGCTGTAGTGAAACCGCAGCTGCTGTATGATACTGCACTGTGGTACTCCATGTATTTATTTATTTATTTGTTTGTTTATTTATTTATCAATTATTTTATTTACTGTTGTTGTGTTGGTTGTGCTTTCACTGTTGTTGTTGGCTGATGACCAAGATGCCAAAGGCAAATTTCCACTGTGTTTTTAACCAATGGACAATAAAGTCTTCTTATACATTTAAAAATTAATAATATCACCTTAAATAGCAAATTAAATGGGAAAGTAAATAAATACAGATGTAAATTCAAACAGAAATGTCAGTTTATGTCACATTTTATTAGTCAATGAATGCCTACATTTATTTTTAATATAAATAAGATTTTTGGTATGTTTCATAGCATATTTTATTTATTTATTAATTTATTCATGTTTTTATTTATTTTCGATGTTGGCAGTTTTTGGTTTGTTTTTAGTTCAAGGTCATGTGACATTTTTATTTAGAGGTCATGTGATGTTTCTGTGCTGATACGTCTGAAGGTCACGACCTCTGGTGAACTCTAATCGGACGGTTCTGGTGGTGGGTGGAGTCCAGTGGCTCAACACAGATCACCTGAGGACCATCAGAGATGTGCTGGACAGGTGAGCCGAGACACTTGTGTAAACAGCAGTGTCATCAGCGTACAGGTTTACATCCAGCCAGGTGATCAATAACAGGGGACTGAACACTGATCCGTGTGGTCCACCCTTTAATTTAATTTTTTTTTTCAACTAGTGATCAATCTGGCAATGATTTTCCCACTAATCAATCAGTTGTTTGGTTCTTAAAATGTCAGAAAATGTTGATCAAAGTCCAAGATGATGATGGTGACGTCCGCAAATGTCTTGTTTTGTCCACAACTCAAAGATATTCAGTTTACTGTTAGAGAGGAGTAAAGAAACCAGAAAATATTCACATTTAAGAAGCTGAAATCAGAGAATTTGGACAATTTTCTGAAAAAAAAAAAAAGATTCAAACTGATTAATCTATTGTCAAAATAGTTGCCAAGTAATTTAATCACAATTAGATATTTTTTCAGAGTCGATCAGCCATATCCCTGATGTAAGCGGACAGCGTTTTAGTCCAGCTGTCAGTTAACTTGTATGAAAGTGAGAATTGTGGTTACTATGACAACACATGTTGACCGGCGTCCCTCCTGCTCGTCCTCAGAGAGTCTCTCAGTGACGTCCTGGTGGTGGTGAAGTCTTTAGGGATGGGTTTCCATCTTGCTGTAGACGGGATCCGGTCGCTCAGTCTGGTACGTCTCAGTCTGGTGTTGCTGCATATAAACTAAAAGGTCTTTTTTCTTTGGTTTACATGAACACACGCTCACCGTCTTCACCTGAATCTGTTGTCCGTCTGTTTGTTTTTGGTTCTCGGCCTCTTAGCAAGAGATCCAAGAGCTCTACAGGGAGAATCGTAACATCATCAGCACAGCAAAGCATCATGGGTATGAAGTGATCGACACGTTCAGCATCACGATGGGTCGATACAAAGAGTTCCTGCAGGGACGATGTGCCTGCCACTTTCATGAGGTAACACAGCTTCATATTATCAGTAAATAATGTTTCCAGTGTTTAACAGAGTTTTACGTGTGCAGATTCCTTCTCTGTAGGTAAACATTATGAGGTTTTTTTTTTGTGGGCGGAGCTGAAGTGGGGGTAAAACGATCCCTTGAAAGCATTACTAAACAGTGTTTAAAGAGTCCATACGGACAAGCGCCCACCCACAGGCCGGAGGACGGAGCACTGACAGACACACACAAAAACGTCCCAAAGGTTCAGTTAATGACAAATAAAGTCAAACCAGCAGCTTGTGATCTCTGAGGACACTGGAGACGTGTGGAAGTAAACACTCCAGTAGAGTTAATGTGTAATTAAGAATTAAAATAACAGCAGCTAGTGTTTCTGCTGAGGGTTCATAAAGCAACTCAAGTTTATTTACAGTCCAGAAGAGAAAGAAAAGACACTGAAGAGACGGCGTTCACACAGATTACGGGACAGAGGAGGGTCTGATGAAGATCCAGATCCAAACAGCACTGAGAGCCAGGAGTGACGGAGAGGATCCAGGACGGACGAGGGTCCTGCTGAGAGAAAAGAGACAAGGAGGACGAGAACACTAAGGAACAGAGACGAGGAGGAGGAGGAGGAGGAAACCCAGCTGGACGTCTGGTGGGAAACAGAACCAACAGAACAACATGGCTGTGGCTGTTAAACTGACAACAGACGGTTTAAAACACATGTGAGCTGAATTATTTATGATGCTAAGAAATATTCTGTCCTCTGGGGATATTTGGTTGCTGTTGTACTTTTTCAAAGAATGTCTTCACACTATTAAAAAAAAAACCTATTTGTTTTAACCTAAAACAGTTTGTGTCAGTTCTGCCTCAATTTAAAAAGACAAAAATAATAATTCAGTAATAATTCAAAACAAACTAAATTAATTCAGTCGTACCTGAAAAAACACATTCAATGAACTTTAACAACTGAACTTTACAAACATTTTCTCCGTTTGAAGAGTCACTTTAATTCATCAAATAATCAACTATGAACTGATTATTAAATTAATCACCAACATTTAATCAGTTTGAGAATTTTTTAAAGAAATAAAAGTCGTCATTTTTGTCTTTTTACATATTTTACATCTTTTTTAAACATCTTTTTACGTTGTTTTCATCTCACGTCTTTCTCGTCTTGTTACATCTTTTACGTCATTTTTCGTCTTATTTCTTTTATGTCTTGTTACGTCTTTTTTGTCGTTGCATTGTTTTCAGCTTGTTACGTCATTCTGCTGAGCTCAGTGAAGATTTCATCATCTCATCTAAATGAGGGCTGAAGTCTTTGTGATAAACAGTTTGATTATTGGATATTGATCAGGCTGTTCCTCCAGGAAATGTTCTGGGTGTTGTCTCTGTATCGATCCCTCCTGATGGAAACTTTATCAGTCAGTGTGATGTCAGATATCACTTTACACAGATGACATGATGAGACGTCAACTTCCACCTGATGATTCAGGGCTGAAGATGTCCTGGACCAATCAGAGAAGCTGTTTTTTTCTTTGATAACATGACTTTTAAAACCAGTTTTCTGTCTCTTCTTCTTCTTCTTCCTCTGCATCCTCAGGTGGAGAAGCTTTCGTCCTCCACGATGTCCACAACCAATAGAACAAGATCCACCGGGACCGGACCAGGACTCAGCAGCCAATCAGCTGTGCTGGACATGGACCAGGAGGCATGGCCTAAAGCCTCGTCCTATCACGTGAGAGGACCAGTGAACCAGGTGTACTCTGAGATCCTGCTGAGCCGCCTGTGTCCCAGAACCAGAAACTGAACATGTGATGAAGTGATGAGGACAGAGACAGACTCTCAGCTGGGACTTTTTACATTTTCATTTTTGTCTTAAAGGCACAAACTAAAGTTTCAGAGATGAAGGTTGAAGCTGAGAACAAACAGTTTCTGAACGTGTTTCTCTACAAAAACAAAAATAACAGAAAATATTTGTTTATGTTTGTGAATAAACACGAGGAGGATTTACTGAAAGTCTTCAGTGAAGCTTTTCACTGATTCTCATCTGCAGTTTGTTCTTAATGAGCGCCTGATACTTACTGATGCTAATGCAGCTAAGACATTAGCTTCCAATTCACCAGCTATATTCCACTGTCAATAAGCTAGTTGCTAATGGGCACTAACTCATATTTACAGCACATGGACTAGTTTCTAATGTGTACTAAATACTGTAGTTTCTGATGTACATGTGGTAGCACAGGAGTAGCTAGTTTGTATGCTCGCTAACTAGTATGTGGTTAGCAGTAGCTAGTTTGTATGCTCGCTAACTAGTTTGCAGTTAGCAGTAGCTAGTATCTGGTGCACAGCAGTTAGTTTCTCAGTCAGTAGTTTAGGTTTGCAGGACGGTTTTCGTTCTCTCCACTTAGTTTCTGATGTTTTTCTGTGTCAGAGGAAGTTAATATCTCTTATTTCAATGGTTTTCAAACTGTGGCCCGGGGACCAACAGGGGTCCTTGAGTGGGCTGTAGGAGGTCTTCAAAAAAATAAGGAACAGAATATTTTAACTTTTACCACATTTTTTTGAAGTTGGAACAACAAGGGAAGAAACAGTGCTGGTTTTATTGATTGATTGTAATTTATATCAACCGAACTTCGATCATCGATGACTCAGAGGGGATTCATCCAGACTAACTCCTCATATCTGGGGTTTGTTGACATGAAAAAGTTTGGTGATATTGAATCAAATATCAGTCTGATGTTTATCTCTGCTCAGTCTCTTTGTGCCTCCACATATATTTATATTTATATATACGTATATATTTATATACCTCAGTCACTGACTTGTATTGGACACCAAAGACTCGATGATAACTGTGTTTATCATGTAAAGAAATGTCTTATCTGATTCTCTGCTTATATTTTCTATATTTTTCTACAGATGTTTATTTGTTGTGCCTTTTAATCTCTGAACATGTTTACATGCTGGAAGATAGAATATATGAATATTTATATGAAGGATTTTCGTCTGCTCTTTAAAATGTTCACCACAAAGCAAAAAAGACGCAAACACAATTTATCAAATTCAACTGTGAAGACATGAAATCTGATTTTATTTTTAACACACTGCTCCTTTTTTCTTCTGTTTATTCCACAAATGTTTTTAAAAATGTCATCCTCTCACTTCAGACTTTGTTTTTTTCTACTTAAAACTTCCACAACCTCATTTTTAAAAACTGTGTAAACTGTGTCTTTATACATTTTAATATATCTTTGCCATAAAATTTGTATGAATCATAAAACTGTTTTATCATCTGCTGTTTCTTGTTTTTACACCTGAACTCACCTGCCTGCATCCACGTCTGTTTCTCGTTTCATTATCAGATGACAGAAAGTCGGTTTTCAGTCAGACAAAATTCTTTTCATCTGATTAACTGATAATGTTTTTTAAAATTTCTATTAACATTTCAAAGTGATTCACTTGTTTTAAAAAATGTTTCTTGGCTGACAATGTTTAAAGTATATAATCTAATGTTTACACCAAACTTCATTCAAAAATCAAGCCAGTTTCAGGTTCTACCTTATTTTTATTCCTTGTATATATTAGCTGATGTTATTTGTCAGTCATCATGATCACATGTCAAACCAGCATATCAAACAGTTTAGAGTTTTCTAACCTACAGACTGGACAAGTCTGCTGTTTGTCTTTCTGAGCCTCCTGTTTGTCCAATTAGTGCCCAGCTCTGACGTCAGCTGCTGAATATGAATCCTGTGCTGGTCCAATCAGGATCCTCTGCGACCCGGACTGGTCCAGTTTGTCCCGCTTCTCCTCCTGCAGAGCGCAGACTGGACTGTGAGCTGAACAGAGTCCTGCAGGACAGGAGGGTCTTCATCACGTCTTCATCACATCTGAGGAGGATTATCGGAGCATCGAGACCAGGATTTAATCTGCTCCTGGATCGAGTTTTATTATGAGACAGACACTTCTGCTGGTGGACAGACTGATGAAGAAGACAGACAGATGAAGAGGACATGGAGACACGGAGCTGTGGAGTCCGACACATGTGCGCTCTGACTCTGCTGCTGGTCTCCGTGTGTCCGCTGTGCTGCAGAGCCACCTGGATGTGAGTATCCGGCCACACCAAACTCCATTCAAGAAACCGTCAATTTAACACATCACGGCAGGAGACAACAGGCACACAGCTGACTGAGCGCTGCTGTAATAAAACACAAACTTCTGAACAGAGTGAAGTTTCAAATGAGACGGTTTCTAAACGGAGTTTCGCTGCAGAATGTGACAGTTTAAAAAGGTCTGGATCTGAGCTGCAGCCTCAAACATCTGGAGATCAAATAGATATAATAAATAATACATGTTCAACATTTTCATAAATGATTGGCTCTGATAATATGTACAGCGTGACGTCATGCCAGTGAAGCACTTTAAGTTGAATTTGAGCCAAACTCGGTTCAAAAAACTGTCAATTTAAGATTCTTTCTGTATCTGCTCAGCTCCGGAGTGATGAACACACTCTTTTATAGATTTTACACAATAACACTGTTGTAATAAATAGAAGGTTATTATGTCTGGATTTATGTCTGGATTATTGTCTGGATTAGTGCGCGTCCTCGGGCTGCGTTCACGGGATCCGAGTTTTTAGTCAATTAAAACCCCAAACAGCCGAATTCCTGTAAATCTGCTCAGGTACAGACCGCCTCAGATACTGTAGAGGGGCTGCTCTGTAATTCAGGGTAAATGACATTCACATAATCGCACATGTGTAAATTAAATATGCACTTTACGTTTGGGATTGTCTGTTATTTATACAGTGAATCAAGCCTAAAATCTGAACATTTGAATGCAGAATTTCAGTATCGGTGCTTTAAACCAGATCTGATCAGCCAAAGTCCATTTAAAACACTTCGACTGAAGGCGCTCCTGTAAACCTCCTCAGGTTTCAGACCCTTCAAACACCGTGAAGAACCGTTTCTTTAGAGTACCGGGATCTGCTGTATAATTCGGGATAAATGACATTAACAAACTCGCTCGTGTGTAAATGAAATATCCACGTTACATCTGTTATTTATTCAGTGACTCCAGTCTGAAATCTTTTGAACGCATAATTTTAATATTAGTGCCTAAAGAATGGATTTTAGGATCCTTTGATTGGTTTATAAAGCTCTTAATGGTCTTAGTCCTACTTATTTATCAGATTTGCTTTTATCGTATGAACCCTCTAGAACCCTCTAGAACCCTCAGGTCTTCAGGTAGCAGCCTTTTAATCATCCCCAAAGTTAGAACAAGAACCCACAGTGAGGCTTTGTTTCATTACTGTGGTCCACGTCTGTGGAACAGCCTGAAGAGCTGAGAGCTGCAGAGAGTGTTGATGTTTTTAAAAGCAAGCCTGGCTTTTAATTGAACTTTATCTCTTTATTTATTTATTTATCTCTTTATTTATTTTTTATTTATTATTATTGTATATTTATCTATTCATTTACTTTTATTAATCTGTTTTTCTAGCTGGCATATTCTTCAGTTTTGTTACTTATTTATTTTATCTTATTTTAACTTATTTATTTATGTGTTTATTGATTGATTTAAAATTGTTTTCTATTTTGAGTTTTTTCCTGCCTCTGGTGTTTCCTCACTTATGATAGTGTTTCCTCAGTTTCCACCTCCCTCAGTTTACAAAGTCTTTGCTTTACGTGTGTGTGTGTGTGTGTGTGTGCGTGTTTTATTGTTTTTATTGTGTGAAGCACTTTGTGTTGCACTCGTTTGTATGAAAAGTGCTATATAAATAAAGTCTGATTGATTGATTGATTGATTGATTGATTGATTGATTGATTGATGAAGCCAGATCTGATCAGCCAAATTCCATTTAAAAAAAAACTGTAAATTTAAGTTGTTCCTGTGTGTTCACAAAATATCACACGTGTAAATGAAATCTCAGCTAAATTTTTGGGATCTTCTGTTGAGATTCACTACGAGCACCTTCAGCCAAATTCTCTTTGAAAAAATGTCAATATAAAGCCTTGAAATATAATTTCCTGCAGCCTCAGGAGGGCACAGACACACTCTTTAAATCAGAAAAAAAAAATACCACGCTCATAAAAATGAAGTGTCAGCTTTTTGTTCTGGTTTATCTGTTCGGCTTCAAATAGAGGTCAGTACGTTTGGAGCAAAGGGACTCACTCTTTGAGGCCTACAAAATATCTCCTTTGTAAATAAAATGTCAATTTTATATTTTGGACTGTGCGCCAGTAAAATTTGTTCAGTATGAGCAGGCCACACACCAGTTTTCTCACTGAACTGGAGATCCCATACAGTCAAATTCCATTTAAAAAAACTGCACATTTAAGGTGTCTGTGTGTCTCCTCAGGTTAACTCTGCTTCAGATATTATTTAGTATTGTTTTTAAAGTGTTGGGACCCACTCTATAATTCAGTCTATATGAAATTCTTTTAATCACACGTATATTTACCTCTGAGACTGTCTGTTATTTATTCAGTGAAGGACTGAAAGACTAAATCTAAATCAAGCCTGAAATCTGGATTTGGATGCAGATTTTAAGTAAGAGCACCTTAAACCAAATTCCCTTTGAAAACATGTTAATTTAAAGCCTCGGTGCGCCTGGACTCAAACACGTGCCACTTCAGATAGAATCTCCTGCAGCCTTTTGAGGGCACAGACACACTCTTTAAATCAGTTATAAAAAGTCAAGTTTGGTGCTCTTTAGACTGTATGAACAGCTGTTGTTCTCCACAGGTGGTTGAGTTTGACATCCTTTTTAAAAACCTGAGTTTTCCTAATGTAGTTTGGCGCAGCAGCTGTTCGAATCCCTGTTGTGTGTCTCCGTCCTCGTTAGGTGGTTGGGTGTGACGGCGGCGGGCGTCCCGGAGCAGTTGGGCTGTGCTAACCTCCCTCTGAGCCACAGGCAGCGCGAGCTGTGCAGGAAGAAGCCGTTCCTGCTGCCCAGCATCCAGGACGGAGCACGGCTCGCCATCGCCGAGTGTCAGAGTCAGTTCAGACACGAGAGGTGGAACTGCTCCACCCGAGACCATCCGGACGTGTTCGGATACGAGTTAACGAGCGGTGAGGAAGAGTAACCCTCCTCATCATCCTCATCACGTTGACAGTTTATCAGTTTATTAACAGTTTATTACGTTTTAACAGCAACATTTTGTAAGTTTTGCTGTTAACAGTTGGATCGTTTTTAGCTAGCTAGCAAACTGTGGAACATTTCGTTAACTTTTTAGCTAGCTTGTAAAGAATGGAAATGTTGCATTGTTTACCTCCTAGCTAAAAAGTTAACAAAACATTCTATTGGTTGCTAACTTGCTGAAAGGTCAGTTAGCCTATTTAGCCTCCTCATGAAAACCTTGTTTGAATTAAAGGATCAATACAACCAAATATAGAAGATTAAACACAGAAAAAAGTCTGTGTGGAGGGAAAGAAGAGCAGACAGACATGATGATGTCACACTGACCCTCGTCTCTCGTCCCGTAGGAACCAAAGAGACTGCGTTTATCTACGCGGTGATGGCAGCGGGGTTTGTCCACGCCGTGACGCGCTCCTGCAGTCAGGGCAACATGACAGAGTGTGGCTGTGATGGACGTCTGCGGGGCGGCGGCTCATCTCAGGACGGCTGGACGTGGGGCGGCTGCTCCGACCACATCCAGTACGGCACCTGGTTCAGCCGCAAGTTCATCGACAACGCCGTCAAAAACGTGTCCACAACCCGAGGAGGACACACGCTGTCCACCATGAACCAGCATAACAGCGAGGTGGGACGCCAGGTGAGGACAACACGGAGACGTGTTGTTATTTATGTCTTCAGATGTTTTTATTTTTAGAAAATAGACTGATTCGTCTCTTCTCCTCTGTCCTTCAGGCGATTCACAGGACGATGTCCACACACTGTCGCTGTCACGGTGTCTCCGGCTCCTGTGCTGTGAAGACGTGTTGGAGAACAATGGCGGCATTCGAGCACGTGGGCGTGTACCTGAAGGAGCGGTACGAGCACAGCGTTCAGGTGTCTGACCGCTCGAGAAGGAAGACGAGAAGGAAAGAGCAGCGGCGCGTCCCTGTGGACAAACAGCAGCTCATCTTCTTCAACAAGTCTCCAAACTACTGCCTGGAGGACCGACGGCGGGGCGTGGCCGGCACCAGAGGACGCCGCTGCAACCGCACGTCCAGTGGCTCCGACGGCTGCAACCTGCTGTGCTGCGGCCGCGGATACAACACGCACGTGGTGAGACACGTCCAACGCTGCGAATGCAAGTTCGTCTGGTGCTGCTACGTCCGCTGTAGACGTTGCGAGAGCATGAATGACATGCACACCTGTAAATAACAACAACAACAACACACCTGTAAATAACAACAACAACAACACACCTAGAATTAACAACAACGCAGCTGTAAAAACACGTGGAGACAAAGTCAACAGGAGAACTGGGAACAAAGACAACAACACACCTGGAAAGAACAACAACAACACACCCGTAAATAACAACAACAACAACAACACACCTGTAAATAACAACAACAACAACACACCTGGAATTAACAACAACGCAGCTGTAAAAACACATGTGGAGACAAAGACAACAGGAGAACTGGGAACAAAGACAACAACACACCTGTAAATATCAACAACAACAACAAAACACCTGTAAATAACAACAACAACAACAACAACACACCTGTAAATAACAACAACAACAACACACCCATAAATAACAACAACAAAAACAACAACACACCTGTAAATAACAACAACAACAACACACCTGGAATTAACAACAACGCAGCTGTAAAAACACATGTGGAGACAAAGTCAACAGGAGAACTGGGAACAAAGACAACAACACACCTGTAAATATCAACAAACTTATAAATAAAAAATAAAAACAAACATCTGTAAACACACCTGGACAGAGAGACAACATCCAGTTTTCTAATAAACTGTTTCAGGTACTGTGTATTTCTTAACAACACATTTCATTGTTTGCTAGCTTGCTGAAAAGTTAACAAAACACTCCACAGTTGCTCGTTTGCATTCGGCCACTAGAGGTCTCACGCCCTGCCCTCTTCCATTCCATCTCAGTGGTTGCCAGGTTGCTGTCGTGGTTGCTGTTGTGGTTGCCCAGTAACCAAACTTAATTTTGAACTTGTCAAAATCTTTTTGCAGGAAAATGTTATCAATCAAACGTTTAACAAGTTTGCTATCGAGCTCAGACGTCAGTTAGCCTGGTTAGCCGACAGCTGTAATTTCTTGTCCTTAAAGAAAAACGTGTGTGAATTAAAAGATCAATATGCCCAAATAACAGAAGATTAAAAACAGAAAAGAGCTCAGTGAGAACAAAAGAGACGTTTGATTTCCCATCAAACAGGTTTTATTAAACATTTTAAATCCAGTTTTGTCTGTTTTGTATTGTCAGATTTTGAACCTTTAACATAAACACGGATCGCCGATCAGAATCAGGACATGTTTTTTTATTTGACAGGTTTTGTTTCAGGTTTCATCAGTTTGATGTTTTTGTGGTGAAAATCAGTGAATCTCAACCCGCTGATTGATTTGATTGATTAAGTGAATTTCTTCTGGACGTTGAAGCTGCAGCAGGATCAAACTGAGGACGTTCTGAATCTTTAAAAGGTTCTCAGACGGTTCTCCTTTTGAGACTCGAGGATCAGACGTGAATTGATCTTAAGTCCACAAGATGTTTTCCTTTCTGCCGTCTTTGAGTCTTTGAGGAGTGAAGAGACGCTTAGACTGAAGGAGACGACAGCGTTTGTTTGTTTGTTGTTAACATGAAAACAAGACAACAGAACTGTTTCATGTCTTTAATAACAAACTCATCTTCAGGAAAATCAGAAACATTTTCCTGATAAAAGATAAAACTGAAATCAAATGGTTTTGTATTTTGTTTTTGACAATAAAGTTTATTTATGTTTGAATATGTTTAATGTTTGAAACGTTTGTGTTTTGATGTTTTGGTGTGTAACAATCAGCAGTGACTTCCTGTCTGTGAGGCTGTTCCTCTGCTGCCCCCTGCTGGACTCAAAGAAGAACTACAGGAAGGAGAACAAAAACTACAAAGACCAAACTTCACTGAGCTCAGACTGATGGAGAGGTAAACAAAATTATACTGACAGAAACATCAGACAGTCTCGCAGAAACTGTTCATGATGAATAACAACTCTAATAATGTCAATAATAATAATAATAGTTCACGTATAATAAATATAAAATCATTCAAATGGTAATAAAGCAGTAACAACATGTGAAAGTCATATTTAGCAGTAAAATGATCCTTTTATGTTTCAGAGACGTGACGTTAAAAAGATCTGAAACAAAAAGAAAGAAAAAAACAAAATCAATAATCATTGTTGTGATGATCAAAGCAACATTAATTCATTTAATAACAAACAACTTCAGAACAAAAAACTTAACTTTAAACTTTAGTTTATTTAAAATATTGGAAAATTGTCCTCGATCTTCGAGAGACTGAACATTAAAGACGTCTTCTCTGACGTGAACGACATTTAAGAAACTTAACGTTGAATTTAAGACAAATTAAGGTTCATTTGTAAAAAAAAAACAAACAAAAAAAAATATTTATTTTTATTTTAAATGTTTGTTTGTTTGTTTGTTGTGTCAGTCGACCTGCTGCTGTTTGTACATTTTGTCTCTTTTTGTTCAATAAACTCTTCAGATTCTTCTGCAGGTCAACATGTGATTTATGATGATGAGTCTCCTGTTGGTGCAGCGACTCAGCACTTGTTGTGTGTGTGTGTGTGTGTGTTGTGTGTGTTGTGTGTGTTGTGTGTGTTATCAGTGTGTGATGACGGAGCAGAAAGTTTCAGGAAACACCAAAAGTACGACAGATTCTTATTTACAGTCCAGGATTTCCTGCTATTCAACACACACACACACACACACACACACCACACACACACAACACAACACACTTACTTTACTGTGTATTTTACTGTTAAAGTCACATTTCTGTCACATTTTATTGAACTTCCTCTGTCATTGATTGATTGATAAATTAATTAATAAGTTAATTGATTAGTTAATTAATTCTGTCTGTTTTTTTCACTTCAGCTCACTGAGTGACAGTTTACTGAAGAAAATCAGTCATTTGAAGTCAACATGAGGACAGAAATAAAATACAATACCTTTCAAAGTAAAACACAGTGCTTTTCAAAATAAAATATGGTTTTCAAAGTCAGTTTGAGCAGATACGATATTTCTTTTTAAAGTCTTTATCTGTCGATACTGATGACATGCTGATGATGTCGTGTGTCTCTAGGTGATATCTGAAAAGAGCTTCTGTTATGATTTTGTGTTTTATATAAATAAAACTGACTGGACACAGTTTATGTAGTTTTTTTTAACATGATCTTTTGAGCCTTTCAAATTATTTCTTTTAGCAAAATGTGAATATAGTTAGTAACTGGTAAACAAAGTAGATTTTAATTGGAAAAAATACAAAAAAATCATAAAAATAATGTATTTTGTTCTAGAGGTGTTTTCAGGTAAAGTAAAAAAAAAAAAAAAAAAAAAAAAAAACAACAACAGTGACCCTCTGTGACAAAAAAGAAAACACTTGGGTCAAACTTTGACCCCCAAAAAATTTAAACAGATTTGTTTTTTGCTCAGCTGGTTCCACTTAATTAACAATTAGTTTCATCATTAATCAAATTAATCGATTAATCGTTTAATCTATAAAAGTTTTTTTTTTTTAAAAGATTTTCATCTGTCAGAAAAAACAAAGAAAAGCAGCAAATCTTCACACTGAAGAAGCTGCAACCAGATGATGTTTGACTGAAATATTTATTGATTTTCCAAATATTGGTGACTAATTTTCTTTTTATCAGTTAATTGATGAACTGCTGAGCCTGTCAAACTTTCCATTCCTGGGCTGCATTTATGCAGTTTACAGTGATAATGGTGGCAGATTTAACCTCAAAGTTGTCAGTAATTGTTGAACCACGACGTCTGTGATTCCTTAGAAACATAAACAAAAGCAGATTCTCATTTCTAGCTGACGACGGGGGATTTTGTTGGTTAAAATTATGACTCACAAGCAGATTTCATAGGTGTAGCTGGCTGATGTGAACTAATGCTAATGCTAACTCCCAGCTATCTCCAGCTGATGTTTTAATGTTTCCATCTGACACATTTTAAAACAAGAACCCTGTGAAAGTGTTTATGTAAAGTTAGCTAACAGCTGCGTACATGATATAACATTAATGCTAACAGACTGAGGCTAAAGCTAGCTTACATCTCAGCAAACATTGGTCAGATGGTGAAATACAGCAGGTATATCTACATGATAGATGACAGAAATACACTCATTAATGTGGGAAAAGGAAGCACAGGGACTCGATTAGTGCAGCGGACCTTGAGACGGGTCACCCAGCCAGACCAGCTGGACCACGATCACCACAGGAAGAGAGCCAGGATAAGAGCTAAGCTAACCCGGCTTAGACCTGAGACAGTGAGCCAGAGAGAGATGCATCATCATCGACCCACTTTGATTCTTCATCAGCCCACATCCTCCTCCTCAAACCCCCACAGAACAAATGCAGATGCAGTGGATCTAACGAGTTTGTCTGGAGGGAAAGTTACTGCAGCTAGTAAGCTAGTGTTAGTTAGCCAGACATGCTAACTTTCGCAGCTTATGTTCGAGCAGGTGAAGACAGAGTTTCATCCATTCACCAAACATGTGCTGTTGTGTTTCGCGCCATCGTCCAGACTCATGAAACTCCAAGTATCGCTCTTCTCAGAGCCTCCTGACACCTTCAACATGGAGACAAATGGAGACATTGACGGCCCTAGTTACAGTTGCTAACCTATGATTGGACAGTTGTTGTTTGTAGGTGGAGCTTAGCGAAGTGTCAGTTTTGTTGAAATGATAATATTCCTACTATCATGTTAAAACTGCATGAGGTGCAATATCTATTAAAGATGAAATGTGTCAGTTTATCATTTTAAATGAAATATTGTCGCTGCAGACGTCCTGACCTGCACATCAGAGTCTATATTATAAAGAACAGACACCTGCAGACATCAGCATGAGAAAATAAGAATAATGATGTAAAATTATTATTCCTCTAATATTGGAAATCATATCGCATGGGCAATATCAGTCAAATAATCAATTTTCAAAAGCTGAGTATGGTCTCAAATTTAGATTTTCAAAGCATTTAAAAATAAAAATAAACATTTCTGTCCGGCCTCTTCTATTTCTATTCTATTTGACTTTTGAGAAGTCGAACCAATCAAGATGAGGGACATAAAAATGTTGTCCAGTCCCACAGAAAGTTGGACAGCTGGTCAGCTTGTCAATGGTGCTCCTGATGAGTCTGTGTGACAGACTGAGAAACGTTTGAAAAACATTTCAACATTTCAACTGAAGTGAAACTTTATTTAAAGCAGCTGCTGTCAGTCATCTGTCTGTGATTCTAAACTCTGATCGCCTCAGTTTGTTTCTTTGTCTGTGATTCAACAGAGTGAAGAAATCCTCCCACTCAGCAGCTCTCTGAGAGGTTCAGGAGATTTTCAGGAAACAGACGGAGGACTGATGGAGGAGGAGCGGGGGGGGGGGGGGGGGGGGGGGGGGGGGGGTGATGCTGAAAAGCAGGACAGAGACAGACTGACCACAGATGATCTGAGACACTCATAGAGGACAGACGTGATGGAGTCCTGTCAGCTGCTGCTCATCTCTCTCATGATGATGATGATGATGAAGAAGTCAGCTGCTACACAACAGGTACAATTTATTTATTTATTTATTGATATTTGAAGATGTTTCTGAGATATTTCATGGTTTAACTCGATCAGTTTTTCCCTCTGTGCTCCATCACAGGTCACAGAAATGTAATAATAATAATAATAATAATAATAATAATAATAATAATAATGAAACACAACATTGAAAAATGAAAACAGAAATAAGAAGCACATTTCAAATGATTTAAAACAGCAAAAGCCACAGACAGAATAAAAACTAGAATCAAATGAATTAACTAAACATGGTACAATAAAAGTAAATATACTTTATGTCCAAAATTTCAGATACAACTACTCATGACGTGTCAGTGATCGACTCACATGTAACTGTGAGTGTTCATGTCATCAGCTGCAACATATTCTCATTTCTGATTACAGAAACACTTTACAATAAGAAACAAGTGATTAATAATTCCTGAATCAAACTCATTCGAGGCGAGGTCAGTTTATTTGTAGAGCTCATTTCAACAACAAGGTAATTCAGAGTGCTTCAGATAAAACATAAAAGCATCAGGAGCAACAAGACAAAATGTAAAAGGAACATAAAGTAATAAAAAAATAGACATTTCAACACAATTAAAAGAGTTAAATAGAAAATAAACAGGAAAGTAAAAGTTAAAGTGCAGTTTAAGATATTCAGAAGCCTCAGATTTGGTTTCATGAAAAGCAAACAGAAACATCTTCAGCCTTCATGTAAAAGACGTGAGAGCTGCAGCAGACCTGCACTTTTCTGATTCACATACTTGTCAATCAATCAATCAGTCAGTCAATTAATCAATCAAACTTTATCTGTGCAGCACCTTTCATAGAGGTTATTGCAGATCAAAGTGCTGAACAGATGAAGTGAAAAGTGTAATCAAGTGAAATAACAAGACAAACAAATAATAAACGATGACGTATAATGAAACAGATTCAAAATCTATAATGATATTAATAAAAGAGTCAGATCAAACCCAGACTAGAGCTCGATAAACAAAATAAAAACAAATAAAATCAATAAAATAAAGTAACTTTATATTGACTTCAGATGAATTACTAAATAACAGATCGGCAGATAATTATGAATTTTATTAATGTTATTGAAAATATACCATAAAATATACAATATGTGCATATACAATAATAATAATACAGGGTTTTTTTGTTGTTTTTCCCCCCTAAAGCTCTTAAAAACCTTAACGCTTCACATTAAGATGAAGGTGCATCCAGTCTTTGTGAGGTTTGATCCTGAACGAGCAGATTATTTAGTGACACAGATCCTCAGAGTTTAAATAAACTTTAAATCAAATTGTCTCTGAATGATTGTTGGTTTGTTAAAGTCTGTTTGTTTGGACAGATTCTGGGATAATTGTTTATTTTAAATCTTATTAGTTGTTAAAGGATGTTTTCATCATTAATCAGCAGCAACACAAGATTTTACTCTTCAGTAACCTTTGACATGAAGTAGTACACTGCATTTAGATCCTCCAGGTCTTTTCCAAGTCTTTTTCAAGTCTTTTCCAGGACCTGTGAGAGTGTTTCTGTTTATTTCCTGGGTGGATCAGACGGAGCTGATAACATCAGCAGCTAGTCGAGTTATTACGCTCACTTCCTGTTTACGTTCCGTCACACTTGAGTCCAAACTGATGCTCTCATTTCTCTCTCACATTGGAAAGTTTGATTTCTGAGGCTGGAAACATTTTTTCCTCTACGAGCCTTCTGAGGACCTCAACCAGACAGCAAATGCTTTAAATATCAAGCTTGAAATGTTCAAATCAACCACAAAACTTACAGGTGACCAGCTGTAAACCCTGAACCCCCAGAGAGGCCTGATTGGATGATAATTAAATTGTTTGTCAAATGACACAAAGAACCACAGTGGTAGATATAAACGATATATATAGATATAAAACCAATCAATTTGTTCTCTAGTTTTACGTAAAATAAGTCTGAATCTTGTCTGTCAAGCAGCAGTTCAAACTGAACCTCCTGACTGTTTCAACCTGTTGTGTTTGTTTGATTGTTTGTGTCAGAACTTCTGCTCGAACTCGACAGTGTTGAGGACGCGGACAGCGTGTCACTCGTGCAGCATCAGTTTGTTGATGCCCTGTCCATCAGGATACAAACAGACACCCAAATCCATTGCTCAGGACTGCAAGTAAGAAAACACAACACAATAAAGGTCTTTATTCAAAATACTTTAATGAGTACGCGTACAAATAAACAATACAAACAAACAAATATATACTTCAACTTAAGAATTTAGTTGCTTCAATTCTACAGAGACTCCAAAGGCCCAAAGATTATTTTCTTATTCACAGAAGTTGTTATCTTGATTGTACAAGTTATTATCTTATTGGCACAGGTTATCAGTTTGTTTGCACGGGGTATTTTGTTTGCAAAACTTGTTGTCTTGTTTCACAAGTCATTATTATATTGGCAAAGGTTATCATTTTGTTGTACATTATTATTTTATTTGCACAAGTTGTTATTTTGTCACACAAGTTATTAATTGTTGGCACAAGTTATTTGGTGGCACAGGTTGCTATTTTGTTTGCATAAGTTAATGTTTTGTTTGCACAACTTTTCTTGTCGGTACAGATTATTATCTTGTTGCATACGTTCTTGTTGTATCAGCACAAGTTGAGAAGAACTTGTTTTGTTCCACATGTTATGATTTTGTTGGAACTACTTATTTTATTGATACAAGTTAGCATTTTGTTGTGTGCATTATCTTGTATTTTCATACATAACAGCAGCACCATGTCCAGACACAGGTGTTAACCATCAGATATTGTTGTGTCTCTGGGCAGGTACGAGGTCAAGACGATCAGTTTGAGACTGGCCGTCAGCGGCTGCTCTTTCGAGTGTTACAAAGAAGTGGAGGTGAAGAGCTGCTGTCCAGGTTACTGGGGTCCGGACTGTATCGGTAAGTTCAGAAACATGTCTTTAAGGGGTCAGGGTTAGATCCTCTGAGGAGCAGGACTGTGATCAATAAGAGCTATTTCTCCATTATATCTTGATCAGGCTTCATCAGGGTTTGACTTTGACGTGCTGCTGGCACCAGACAAAATGTCACAGCTTCATTCATATCCAACGGTTCATCCCCTAAAAAAACAGAAATGAGATCAGCACATTTCATAAAAAGATCTTACAGTTATAATTTTCTTGTGCTGAAGTCTAAATTTTGACCTGCTTAAATAAAGAGCAGGGGCACCAGATCTGAGCTCTGAGTTACTCCAACATGGTCCTGGGTCTAAATGTCTGTGTTTCATAAATGCACTCAAGAAATCAGAGTGGAGACCAAATCAATCTAATAACCAATAAAATGGGACGCCTCACCTTCAGTCTGGAAACAGGACCAGGAGCAACAGAAAGACCCTAATGTACCTGATCTGACGACAGTAACTATAACCGATGAAAAGGCACAGAACAGTCCATGTTTTGTCCATGTGGAGGAGACTCGAGAGGCCTACAGGTGACTCAAGTCACATGATCAGCATCCAGTCCTGCAGGATGCAGATCGTCCTGCAGGAACCAGGACTTCCTTCCTCTGCAGATCCTCTGTCAGCAGGACAGAAATGTGCTGACAGTTGCACATGGAGCTGGAGGGACTACTGGACACCTCATGTTTAATTAACCCTCCAAACACAAAAGACAGACGTGTCCACAGGCAGGGACAAAGATAAGTATGACAGGAAATGTTTCATTTAAGTGTCATTAGCTGCAAAAAAGATCCTTCAGTCAAACCAGTGAACCAGTTCTTTCCTCCTCTTTGACAGTAAACTGAACATCTTTGAGTTGTGGACAAAACGAGACATTAGAGGACGTCATCTTGGACTTTGATCAACGTTTTCTGACTTTTTATGGACCAAACAACTAACTGATTAGGGGAAAAAATATTGCCAGATTGATCACAGGTGGAGCTGTTTTCTCCTGTTTGGACCTATTTTTCAGTTGACAAGATTGTGATGGGATTAATTTTTCACACTTTTCTGACATTTTATGGACCAACCAACTAATTGATTAATCCTAAAAGTTAATGATGAGATTTTTTTCTCGGTGCAATGTAAAGTTGTAATGTTCCGATCAAAAGTTGGGGGCATTTATGAGCAGATGTTTATGAAACCTTTAGTTTTGATGTTTGAATGATGAATGTCAGAACTGACTTGAGGATGACAGAGTGAGCAGGAGGAAACAGAGCTGCTCAGTGAAGCGATGATCTGTGGAGATAAGAGAGGGACAGAGGAAGAGGATGGAGGGATGGATCTGTTTCCTCACAGAAAACATAAAAACAACGCTGTCACAACTCTGTACAAACGTCTGCTGACTGTTTCCTGCAATGTGTTTGTGTTTCAGAGTGTCCTGAACATGCCGACAGACCCTGCAGTGGCCGAGGAGTCTGTTCTGATGGGCTGGGAGGAAACGGAACCTGCAGCTGTCAGGTAACACATTCAAACTGCAGCTCCCACAATGCTTTGAGGGATCTAAACAGGAAGTACAATGAAGTAATGAGTGTGAAAACCTCTGGACCAGATACTGGCCAGGTTCTAAGGGTTCCTGAAGAGGTTCTCGTGGTCAGAGAAGTGTTTCGACTCATCCCTTAGTGGTGAAGTTTCAGGGTTCCTTTCAGACGTTCTAGTTTTCATTGAGGAGTTTCTCAGGAACGTTTACATGGTCGTAGTAATCCCTTAAGATGTTCAAGTGGTCACTGAGGACAATGTAGTGGTACTTTAGATGGTTCTTGTAGTCATTCAGCTGGGTCGAGTGGAACATATGTGTTTCTAATCATCATTAGCAGGCTTGGGTGTTCTATTTAAGAGGTTCTTGTGAGCAGTTAGGTGGTTCAAATGGAGGAGATTTTATGGGTACTTTAGGTGGTTCTAGTGGTCCTTAATGAGATTTTAGGAGTATTTAAGGTGGTTCTAGTGGTCCGTAAAGAGATTTTAGAGGCTCTTTAGGTGGTTCTAGCGGTCATTGAGATGTCTCATTGAGGAGGTTCTAGTGATCAGTGAGGTTCTGGTAGTAAATTTTGTAAATACTGTTTTAGGAGGTCTTACATTGTTCTAGTGATCCTTTGGGATATCGTAGTTGTCAGTGAGGAGGTTCTTGGGAACCTTTTGTAGAAGTTCCACTGGTCAGTAAACACTGAGGTGAGGTGTCGGTTGGTTGTCAGGGATGTTCTGTCTGCTGGTTTATTTAACTTAAATGTAGTGTGTGTGTGTGTGTGTGTGTGTGTGTGTGTGTGTTCAGGTGGGCTTTGCAGGGACTGCATGTGAGGATTGTGCACCTAGTCGCTACGGTCCCACCTGTAGTTCAGGTAACTTCAGATAATAAATCAAACTGATAATATCAATTAGATCATATTTTCATGCGCTCCTCTTCTTCTTTGGTGTCTGTCTCTGCAGAGTGTCAGTGTGTCCATGGTCTGTGTGACCATGGTTTGAGAGGTGGGGGTTCCTGCTTCTGTTTTGCTGGATATAAAGGAACCAAGTGTGATCAAGGTCAGTCTGCTGGTTCTAACGTCTCATCTAATCAACATATAAACAGCTACCAAAGAAATCAATCAATCAGTCAACAAGGACAAATGTTTGTTACGGAGAAGACAAGATGGAATCGATGAAAACATCATAAAATGACAAGACAAAAACGACATACAAGATTTGAGAAGAAGTTGAAAAATGTCGAAAAAAGGTTTACTGATGCAAAGACAAAAAATACATAAAAGACGTAACAAGATGAAAAATTACAAAAATAATATAAAAGACAAAAGAAACATGAAACATAAAAGATGTAAAATGAGATATAAGATGTAGCAATATGTAAAAGACAGGTGACAAGACAACAACAAAAAAGACAACAAAATGAAACAAAAACATTTTAAAATGAAATGAAAAATGTTAAAGGTGTAACAAAAAGAAAACAATGAAAAAGACATAAGATGAAAAATAACATAAAAGAAGAAAACAATGTAAAAGATCTACCAAGACAAAAAAAAGATGGAATGAGACCAAAAATACGTAACAAGACAATGACATAAAAGACTTAACAAAACAAAAAAGATGTGACAAGACAAAAATGACATAAAAGTTGTCACAATATGAGACAGACAGAGACGGAGGCTCTGTGGTGGAGAAAAGGTGAGGTTCAGTTAGCTTTGCACAGAAACAGTCAGTAGAAATGTCCTTCAGAGGACAGCTTTTGTTGAATCAGTACTTCTACTTTTACACAAGTATCTGTACTTCTACTGCAGGAAAGACTGACAGGACAGTTGCTGATTCTGAGTGTTTAGCTGATTCTCACCTGTTGTCCTACCTGTGTTGTGTTTCAGCGTCAGATGCGTGCACACGTCTCGACTGTCCAGAGAACTCTCGCTGTATGGAAGAAGCTCTGACGGGAAACTTGGTGTGTCAGTGTGTCGCCGGTTACCAGAAATCAGGAGATCAGTGTGTCTGTGAGTAACTGTCAGAAAATATCATGTCAGAGTTCATTTGACCAATCAGACATTTTCAAAGTCTCTGTCAAATTTGTCTCCTCAGCGATCAACCCTTGTCTCAAGCAGCCATGTCACGTCCACGCCTCCTGTGTCCACACCGGTCCAAACAAACACCTGTGCGCCTGTAACGAGGGTTACACCGGGGACGGACGGGTCTGCATGGCTATTGAACCGATGTCAGAACAAACACGGAGGCTGCGCTGCTGAGTCAGCACGCTGCATCTACGATGGACCGGGGAAGGTGAGGACAGACTGAGTCCAATAATCCTGTCTTTGTTTTTGAAACCCAGCATCTGAAATCCTCCATCTGTGTTTCAGATTCTATTCCAACATCATAAAGGTTTTTCGCCTCTGTCAGTCATTTCATTTCATTTTAACATCTCACTGTTTCAAACATGCTGCATTCAGTTTCACTCACAATAATTACAGACCAATTTCTAAATTAAGCTTTTATCTAAAGTGCTGGAGAAAGTAATTACTGTCGAAATGGGAGAACAGACCCGAAATGCAGACATAAAATATGTATAGTTCATGTATGTTTAATGAGCAGGAACAAAATAAAGACAAGGCTTCAAACCAGAGATGAGTCCAAAAGCAAAGTATTTCTAATCAACAGCCGAAGTCCATATACTGTATATCCCTCATAAAGTCCAAAAAAAAAAAAAAAAAAAAACAGAGGAAAAGGCAACTGGCAACTGAGGAGGAAGAAACAAGACTAAATACACGAGAGACACAGGTGACGCCAATCAGGAGCAGGTGAAAACAATCTGTAATCAAAGATGGAGGAAAAAACACAGGAAGTAAAACAGCAGAAACAATAAAAGGCACAAACTACAAAATAAAATGGGAAACGACTAAAATATGACCATTTCAACCCAATTAATCACTTTTATGCACAAGGACAAATCTCCACAAAAACGTGTTATTAACCACCCAGCCAAATTTGAATTATTGACTAAATAAAACCCACAGAATATAAAAGGGTTCTTGGTGGAACCTCCTGGGCGGTTTCTAGATAAAACCCCTGGAATATAAAAATGGTCTTGGTAAAACCCCTCGGTTGGGTTCTTGTTGGCAGCCTTAAAAGATGGAAGTGTTCTGGATTTAATGCCCAGAGCAGATTCTGGGTGGAGCTATTACAACATAGAGGGGTTCCCTGTATAACTGAGTGTAGTTTTCAGTGTTTTCATGTTTTTAGCGACTATGTTCCCACGTGTAGAACATGTTTAGAAAAAAAACTCCCTTTTTCCTTTACACAGACTTCAAGGGAACTGACCTACAGCTGCTACACTCAGACCTGTCCAATAGAAAATTTTCAGTTTTTATAGCAAATATCAGTTCCTCTGTTGCTGATCTTAACTGTGGAGTCCCTCAAAGGTCCATTCACGGCCCACATAGTTTCCATCACTGTTATGCAGACGATGCACGCCTTTATGTCTCAACAGTAGTTTGGATCGTCTCCTCTCCTGCCTCAGTGATGTGAAATGTTCTGAGGTCAAACCCTTCCCAGCAGCGTGCTCCACGGTATGCTTGGTTCTCTGAATGTTAACCCTGTGTGTACCTGCTGTGTTTGTTCAGTCTCACTGTGAGTGTCTTCCTGGTTTTGAACACCTGGTGAACGGCAGCTGCAGCCTGAAGGACTCCTGTCGACCTGATTCCTGTCACAAAAATGCCAACTGCACCACCTTGGGACCAGGAACCATCCAGTCAGTCACTTTATTTTACCACTAAATGTTTGACATGTTTTAACAATCTGGGATTAATCAATTATGAACCAATTATGGACCTATTCTGATTAGTAAGCTGATCGCTAAACTTTCAGTTTTGGGTAAAACAAGACATTTGAGGATGCCATCATGGACTTTGATCAACATTTTCTGACATTTTATGGATCAAGCAACTAATCGATCAGTGAGAAAATTATTGTCAGATTTATCACTAGTTGAAAAATAGGATGTACGTCCGTGTGCTCCACTGTTTTCACATGTTTGGACCTATTTTTCAATTGACAGGATTGTCAATTGTGACTTCAGATCACCTGTCCCTTTGTCCCTCAGGTGCACCTGTCTCCAGGGTTACCTTGGTAATGGTAAAGTGTGCTACGGGAACATCATGCAGCGTCTGACAGATCTGAACACAGAACCTGGAGGACAGTGGAGCGGTCAGCTGAGCAATGCAATCACTCTGTTCGGTATGATGGTCATTAACAGATTTTTAAAGTAACTTTACGAAAGTCCTCGTTATTAGTGACACCTTGTGGCCATTACATGAACTGCGGTCAGGATCTTGCTGCATTCTCTAGGCGTGAGCAAGTGAGCATCATCCTGGGCATCAGCCAAAACAGTGATGCTAAAATGAATACAGAATGCTGGGAAATAAGTTACAATCATGTATTTAGACTACTTTCTGTAATGTAATGTGTGTGTTGCAGGTTCTCTTTCATGGCCTCTGCAGAACCTTGGTCCTTTCACTCTCTTTGTCCCAATCAATAAAGGCTTCAGAGGAACTTCGGTAAGAATCACATCCAATAAACTTTATCTGATATTTATTCAGTCCTAATTCTTATTTTGGAACTTCCTGTTGATTCTAAATGTTTTACTCTGAAGTTTTTAGAGACTAACACCTGTACAAGAACACAGGATGAAATAAAACAGACTAGGAGACATGTGATAAAGACTGTGATGTCACTGTGTGTGTGTGTGTGTGTGTGTGTGTGTTTACCAGGTGAGGACTCTGACAGCCGACGAGTCCAAAGCCAGGTACCTGTGTAAGATGCACCTGGTTGCCGGGGTGATGCCGTTTGACACTCTGAAGAAAAGTGAATCTTTTACACTCTGACTGGAAAATCAGCTGAGACAGACACATCAGAGGGGGTGAGACAGAGTTATAAAGGTGTGATCAGGTGTGATTGATCAGGTGTGATTGGTTTGATTCAGACGTTAATAAATCAGACTTGAGTGACACTTTTCCTTCTTTTTGTCTCTTCAGGACACTCAGACTAAGATCCGTATCCATGGCAGCAGGAAGAAGGGTGTGATCATCCAGTCCGATGTTCTGGCATCTAACGGGATGATTCACATCATCAATAAGCTGATGGACAGCGTCTCACCCACGGTGGAGAGTGACACACAGGTGTTCAGTGAAATGATGAAGTGATGTAACTTTACTTTTCTGTCCACATATTAGAGATTCACTCCTTCATTTATCTCATTACATCTTGCCTGTTTCCTCACAGCAGAATCTGTTGAAGATCATTTCTGACTATGGCAAATTTGATACGTTCACTTCTTTGTTGGAGGTACGTGTGTCATACATGCTGTTCTTGGCACAGACTATGAACATTCACATTTAGATTTTAGAATACTAGAACTACCAACAAGTTTCAGCTGTATGTAACTTTGTTGTATAAATGATTAAATTCCTTCAGTCTTTGTCTTTTCCTAAAGGTTTGTTGTGCAGCACTCCCTGTTGTGTTGCTATTGGCACCACTTTTTGTCTCCTATTGTGTATGGCAGAGCTGCTTCAGAAGTCATCAGCAAACATTTAATATGAAAAAGAGAAACAGAGTTAGTGAAGTGTTCTGTTTCTGTGCAGAAAGCTAGCCTGGCGTCAGTCCTTGACCTCTCTGGTCCGATCACCGTCTTTGCTCCAATCAGTTCAGGCTTCGCTGCGATGCCTGAAGGACACCTGGACTACCTCAGCAGTGCTGAAGTAAGAACCAATCGCAAACAAGTGATCTCAGCTCAGCACAGTTATTTCAATGAGCCGTTTCGGTCAAATTCACCAAAATGATCTAAAAACAGTTTTCTCCTCACCTCTCAGGGTCACAGTAAACTGGTGGAGCTGCTCAGAAACCACATTGTCCCATCCACCACAGTCAGTTTATTTTATCACATTTTATTTCAGTATTTTACATCCACCAAATCTGCTGATTATCATTCATATTTCTGGTTTCTTATTTGAAGCTGGAGGTCTATAATGCTGTGTCCAGTCCCAGAATCACGACGAAGGCCAATCAGGTTCTGACGATTAACGTGACAGAAAGCGTACGTGTGGATCTTAAAATTTTGTTTCCATGATGTTCCCCAGTCCCCTTGATCTCTCTGATCCTTCTATAATTCAGACTTTACATCTGTTTAACAGTTAAATTCACAATATCACAGCCACAACAGTATTAATGTGGTAATAACAGATCAACAATATGTTTTATCTGTTTGACTCGTGTTTTCAGGGTCAGATTATGGTGAATGGAGCAGCCGTGTTGGAGGCAGCAGTGGAAGCTAAAAATGGACGTCTGTATGTTGTGGATGGAGTCTTGACTCCGCCCTCCATTGAACCTGTGCTGCCATCCAGGTGTGACATCATCGAGGCCTCAAAACTCATCCAGGTGAGCTTCAACAGCTGCCAAAAAAAAAAGCTTCAGGAGCAGCAAAGTTAAGCTAGCCATGCAGTTTAGTGTTGTTCAACATTTAGCATTAACATCAGTTTCTTCTATTCAGTTCAATCAATGAATCTGTGAATCTAATCTGTGAATGTTACACCAGACTCCGGTCTGTTTTTAAGCTTTTTTAGAAAAAGAAAACTTATATATTTACTCTATATTTACTGTGAAGCATCTCTGTGAAGTTTGATGTTTGAGAGAATCTGTTTTCTGTTTCAGGGTAAATGTGGCAGCTGCTCTAAATCCAACCAGTGCTCATCTGGAGTTTTTGCAGTAAGATGTCTCACTGTACTTTTTAAATTATCTGTGTGTGTCTGTATTTGATGATGAGAAACGTGATGATTGATCTCTCTATTGATCAGGGCACCAGCTTGTTCGGATGTGTTTACACTCTGTCCATCGGCAGCCCGCCTGTGAAGATACCAGTCAGAGGCTGCTCTCCTCTCTGCAACACAACTGTGACTGTAAACAAATGCATCATGAACCTGATTTAAAACACACAACAACACATTTACTGCATCAGTTTTCAGATTAGAATCAGGACCAACTGGAAGTAACTAAGTCAGACATAACAAGATACTCTGTACTTGTACTGCAGTACAGGAAGTCCTCTTTTTAAACTGAAGCTGCAGTGTGTGAAGGAGATTGTGACTCTGTGATGTGTTTGTGTGTTTGTTCAGACTCCTGCGTGTTGTAAAGGTTTCTACGGTCCAGACTGCAGTCCCTGTCCAGGGGGATACCAGACTCCGTGCTCTGGACACGGCCAGGTCAGAGTCAACATCAACACACACCTGAACAAGGTGGAAGGTCAGGTGGAAGGTCAGGTGGAAGGTCAGGGATGGATTTAATTACTTTTTTCCTTGTAGATACAGACACAAGTGAAACTGTTAAAACTACAGTGAAAAGCAACAAACTGGAGCCTTGATTTGTCTTTATAAAGTCGTAATACACCATAAATAAAATAAATAACATTAACTTTCTCTTCTCTTTTACCCTGAAGGGGCCTTAAACTTCAAGTCAGGGATGATTTAATGTTATTTGCAACATTTTAGGGGTTAAAATCCCACAAGGCTGATCTCTCCAAAACTCTGCAGATCACATCAAAATGATCTAGATGGATAAACAGAACTACAGATCACAGGAGAAACATGGAGGGTTTTTTTTTATTTTGGGGTGAACTGTCCCTTTAAGGTATATATTAATAAACAGCTTCCATGATTTTTATTAAATTTTAACAAGAACTTTCACTTCTAAAGTGTCAGGAGGGCTTGGCAGGAAATGGATCATGCGTCTGTGATGTGAACTTCGGAGGTTCTCGCTGTCAGTACTGCTCCGCCTCCAACAAATATGGACCAAACTGTGACAGGAGTAAGTCTGAACTGTGACATCATACAGGTAGGTGTGACATCAGCATGATAAAGACTCACCTGTTTGTCCTTCTCAGCGTGTCCCTGTGTCCACGGACATGTGTGACAACCGTCCAGACTCCAGCGGTCGCTGTAAACCGGACTCCTGTCAGATGGGGTACACCGGGCTGTTCTGCGAGCGCAAGACGGCGGCTTGCGGCGTTATCGCTCAGTTCTGTCACGCCCATGCAGACTGCGACTTCAGCGAGGGAACCACCAGGTGAGTTTACCTGAACTTTAGAGGACACTTTACCACATTTTGTCCACTAGAGGGCACTTTACTGAACCAACTTGAACAAAGCCTGTTGTTAATAAAAGACAACCGCAGACATTATTCAGTGAATCTGCTCTGTGTGTTTTCAGGTGTGTGTGTAAACCTGGTTACCAAGGCGACGGTATCACCTGTGTGGAGTCAGACCCCTGTGCTCCACCTCACCGCGGTGGCTGCAGCCTGAACGTGAGTCGGTTGTCAGTTAATTATATTTACAGCAGCTTCTTCTGTCCGGTCTGTGCTGAGCCCTCTGTGCTGCGTCTCTGCTGCCCCCTGCAGGCCAAGTGTATTAAGACAGGACCGAGTTCTCACACCTGTCAGTGTCTGATCGGATGGAGGGAGGACGGAGACGAGTGTCAGCCAATCAACAACTGTGATGGTCCTGACAGAGGAGGCTGCCACCCCAACGCCACCTGCATCTACGTCGGTCCTGGACAGGTATCTCACATGTTAAAGGACCGCACCGTGATTTAATCTGAGTGTTCAAGTTTTTAGCAGAGTCACTATGTTCCAGCTCTACATGTCATGTTTTGTTATCTTCAGAACAGGTTTTGGCTGCTCATTTTGCCTCAGAATGTCTTTTGTGGCCACGATCTATTCTCTTATAGATTTAAAAAGTGATCATAATCTTGTTACCTGTTAATAAGTGCTTACTTTACTGTAAATAAATGCATAGGCTAGTTAACTGTTAATTAGAGCTTAGTCAGCTGTTTATAAATGCATAGTTCATTGTTAATACATGCACAGTTAACTGTTAATGAGTCAAGTTTCTTATAAGTCCTTACAAGTGTCTTATATTCTTACAATAAACACGCTTATTATGCTAGTAGTAACACTTTAACCATCTTATTAACACATATTAATGTTCATAAGTATCTTATAAGGGTCTTATTACCTATTAAGTACTGTTTATTACAGGCAGGTTATTATAAAGTGCTACCAAACAAACTGAAAACTCACATGTTCTTCTTTTCTTTTTCTTGTTTGTTTTTTCTTTGCTGAACCAACAGAGTGACTGTACGTGTAAATCCGGCTACAAAGGAAACGGGCGAGACTGCGAGGCTGTTAATCAGTGCGTGACTGCTAATGGAGGCTGTCATTACCTGGTCGGTAACATTTATATTCTTGTTCATGATCAAACCAGATGGCAGGTAGATGAATTACCTTCCTGTTTGTATTCAGGCCAGCTGCCGCCTGCTGGCCTCTCAGTGGACGTGCGTGTGTGATGAAGGATACATTGGAAACGGACAGATGTGTTACGGTACTGTCCAACAGGTGAGCATCCGTCACAGTGATGAGCGTGTCTCAACATGTCAGACAGTGTTTCTGTATGTTCACAGTTTGTTTTCCTGATGATTTCAGGAGCTGATGGTTCTGCCAGACGCCTCAGAGTTCTTCACATGGACCACTGTGAGTTTCACATATTTATAATATATATTTACAGATCTGTGCTACTATGACTAAATATATGTATGTTAATCAACAAAATACAAAAGTGTGTAATTTCAACTCGAGGAGGACAAACATTTTAAGTTTGTGTATGAAACATGTAACACAAATTCACATTTGTACATAACTGGAACTCAAATAAAGTTCATATCACAAACCACAAGAACATACATACAACGTAAGAAGAACGTATACCCCAAATGTGCATTCATCATAAATTTGCACAAGTAAATGCAGTAAATATAAATATAAATACACATGTACAAATTTATGTTCATATGTCTCCACAACTCAGATGTATGCATACTGAAACTTATTAAAATTTACATGTATACACAACTAAAACTTCAGGACATATCGCAGATTAGTGTGTATCACAATTTTACATTTGTACTTCACAGCAACTATATTGCAGATGTTTCAATGATTATTATTGGCCTGATTTTTGTCCAGAACAACACTTTTTTGCCCTTGTATGTCTTTTTTCTGTCTCAGAGATGATACGATAATAATGTATTTCTGTGTTTGTATCCCAGGAGTCGGGTCTGTCTTGGTCTCTGTCGGATCAGAACATCACCCTCCTGGTTCCGTCTTCAGCCGCCGTCGCTAAAATGTCTTCAGAGGATAAAAACTTCTGGACTGCGAAGGGGAACCTGCCAAGTCTCATCAGGTCTCATATTTTATTATTTTTATTTATTTTTTTTTATTTTAGGACTGGTTGATGCAAAAACTTGAATATTAACCTGAAAATGTTCAGAGTGCCAACAGTTTGTTTCTTTACCATCCACCATTTTTTACTTTCTGACAGAAATCACATGATCCCAGGTAACTATCCGTTATCTAGCCTGAGCAACATTTCCTCTCTAACTTCCCTTCTCAAGACAACACTTCCTGTTTCAACAACCAATGAGGTGAGTCAGAACAAGTGATGGTCCACTTTCATTTATTATCTGTTCTGCCCACAAGACTAAATTAAGAGCTTATTTTAATTATATAATGGATATAAGATTCCTAATTATGCATTTTTTGGTCTTCACTCATTCACATGAAACTCTAAAAATTTTTTTTTTTCATTTTTTCTGTCAAAGAAAGCTGTCAGAAAAGTTTCAGTTTGCTTCAGAAACTTTCTTGTCGCTGAAGTTCAGATCTGATTTGTTTTGTGGTTTTGGTCTCTCAGCTCACAGCTGTCGGAGGAGCGACCATCACCACACCCAATGTAGCTGCTACCAACGGACTGATCCACATCATTGATAAGGTACAGAGCTAATCATGCTAACAATGCTAATGATGCTCTGTCTGTCTCTGACTGTCTCTTGTCTTTTTCTGTCTCCAGGTTCTGCTTCCTGACAGAAAACTGAGTGAGGGTCTGTTGGTGACTTTGGCTCTGAGGCCGGACTTCTCTCTATTCAGATCGTATCTCATTGTACGAAAAACACAAACACACACGCTGCAGTGATACATTCTTAGTTTTCACTGTGGATATATATTCATTTACAGTCTGTATTTTCTCTGGTTCAGGATTACAACCTGACAGACGAGATCGAACAGGCCGACGAGTTCACCATCTTCGCTCCGACAGACGCTGCGATCAAAGATTACCTCAAAGAAATGTCTGCAGCTTCCCTGGTACAGTAAAACAAGTTGAATACTTCTATTTATTAGAAACGGGGCAGAGTGTACAACTGACATCCATGGCTGTAGATGTGACTAGAATATTAAAAATGTTTCCATTTTTACAATAAATAATCACTATGATAGAAAAAAGCAATTAGTTACCAAATAAAACTTTACCTAAAATAAATCTTTACCTTGTCACCGTTGTTATTTGCAATATTGATCAAAATTTTAATTCATAAAACTTGGAGGACAGAAGTGAGAGACAGAAACAGGCAGAGAAAAGATAAAAAACCTTTATTTGCAGATGATGTGATTTTATATTTAAGTAATAGTGAAACATTAAAACATGATGCTTACAAAATATTTTTTAGTTTAGTGGTAAATGTGCACAGATGTTGACCCACGACACAAATAGAAAGGAAAAAAGTCACAGATAATAAAGTAATAAATAAATGATGAATAAATAAATAAACAGACCAAGCATCTCATTGATATAACAGCATTATGCATTAATGTAACATAATTAAACCATTACATCTTCTATGTTTTGTTCACCCTTTGGTTTTCTATAACTTCCCACAATTATTTAAACCCCCTGAAAACAAATTTAGTGCAAATAGAAGTAAAATAACTCACAAATATATTTCAGAATAAGCAGTTTCTGTGACTTGAGCAGTTTTTGTTCCAGTGATATTGTCTCTGAACTTTAATTTTGTAAACAGGATGTGAATACGACTCGTTACCACATCGTGGCGTCGGAGCGTCTGCTGAAAACTGACCTTCAGTATGGAGGATACAAAGAGACGCTGCTCGGGTTCTCTTTCCAGCTCGGCATCGTCCCCCGAGATGGAAAGGTCTCGCTCACATAATGAATTATCAATATCATTTGATAACATGACCATCTGCTCACATGATCAGCTGAATTCTCTGTGTGTTTCTCCTCCAGCTGTTTGTGAATGACGCTCAGATCAACTCATCCAACCTCCTGAGTGGTAATGGAGTGATTCATGGTCTGTCAGCTGTTCTAACCATCAACAGGAACCGCTGTGACGAGGCCAAATACAACAAAATCATGGTGATGTCATCACACACCTGTAGATCTGCCTGTCTGTACCTGCAGAGACACACTGAACCAAACTAACGGTCTCTGTTTTCTCTCCACAGGGAACCTGTGTGGACTGTTTGTTCCCACAAAGCAAAATTTGCCCCAATGACACCGTCCAGGACGTAAGACTTCATCAAGACTTCATCATACAGAAAACTGTGATCATTTATCAGCAGAACAGTCAGACTTCCTGTGAGAGTGTAAAAACAGCAGCTGAATTTATTTCATAAAAGGCTTCAAACTTTCTGACTAACAAGAGGCAGAAACATTGTCCTTTATTTACTTTGGGATGAATGTTTGGGAAATTAGGAGGTAATTTCATAGAAACTTAAAAAATATGTTACTCGTTGATTGTTGAAATTGGGGATCAGTAAAATGAGGTGTTACCCACAAACACTTTGTGATATTAAACTTTAAAAACAATCTGAGTTGATCTGTGGTAACATCTTGCTGTGTGCAGAAATCAGTGAAGAAGAAGAAATGTGTGTTCACTCGGATGTTTGAGGAGGAGCGACTGCTGACCATCGGCTGCAAAGCCACCTGCCTCCAGAGAAACATTGTACGTCACAAATAAAACACACCAACACACAGACGGGACGTCCCCTGATGGTAATGAAGGCTCAAACTCTCTCACCTGTTTCCAGGTACGGAGGTGCTGCAGAGGGTTTTTCGGGGAGCACTGTGAGCCGTGTCCTGGACCAAAAGGTCAGCCCTGCTTCGGTAACGGACTCTGTGTGGACAGGACCAATGGGACAGGACGCTGTCAGTGTAACAAAGGGTTCAACGGGACGGCCTGTGAGACCTGCCAGAGCGGCAAATATGGAGTCCACTGTGATCAGGGTATGTTTAGACCTCTGACACATTAAATAAAAATATGAAATCTGCTCCCTCCTTCCTCACTCTGGTTTATTATTCTCTCTGCAGACTGTGGCTGTAAAAATGGCCGCTGTAATGATGGGCTTAAAGGAGATGGGACGTGTGAGTGTGACGTCGGCTGGAGAGGCGTCCTCTGTGATGAAAGTACGACAACAAACCTGACACACTGACTCATACACACTATAATGTCTTCAGCTTTTCACGTGTCATTTCATGGCGTTTTCTCAGGGACATTTGATGAGTTTTGGACGTGGTAACAAAAGTCAGGTGACCTTTGTCGTCATGGTGATGGTCATTGTGGTTAATGTTGTGAAAGATTATGATTTGTGTTAAAATAAGTACATTATGTATGTACGTTAACTTGATATGTGATGTTAGGTATGTACAGTTATAAGTCAGTACAGAGGAGACGGTCATGTCATTGTCATGTTTCCTGAAAAGAAAAGTCATTACAACATTACAGTGAAGGGGAATAATAACTTCACAATAAACATTTCAAAACATTTTTCAAGAACATTTAGATGAAAAAGACAACAATTAGAACAAAGTCTCTGCTGCATTAGCTATTATGAAGCTGCTTTTGTTTCATTTTAGTAAAAACAAAAACTTGTGACTTCATCCACATTGATCATCTGACTAATTTCACCTGTTTCACAAATATTAAATACAAATAAATATTTTGACTGTTTCTCATGAAATTTCAACTTTATAACAACTTCATTATCAAACATTTTATTCTTTGTATTCAGAATATTTTCTCATACAGTATACAGACTTTGGTCACACAGTTTTTCTTTGGTTTTATTCTCAAAATGTTTTGATTGTTTATAAGTTGTCAACTTTGTTCTCAAAATACTTTGACCTTATTCCAAAAAAACTGCACATTTAGAGCTTTATTCTCGAAACATTTGGTCTTTATCATAAAAATTTCTTTTTTCTTGTAATTTTCTGCTAGACAAAGTCTTAACTTTTAATATTATGACATTATTTATTTATTTAGTTATTTATTTATTTATTTTTTTTAAGAAATGATGACTTCTTTCCCAGAATAATGCAACTTTTTATTTGAAGTATTTGATTTTATTCTTGTCACTCCACACCCTGAGGTGGCCCCAATGGAGTGAACAACACTCCACTACTGACCCAAATAGACCACCGCAAAGACGCCTTGAAAACAAGCACCTGTGTGATTTATTAAAACATATAAAGAGCAAAGATATTAAATCAAGATTATACTAAGTCCAGACAAAATAAATCAGGACTAACAAAAAGGCCATCAGTTTAAGTAACATAAAACAGTCCCATGCTGAGAACATGGCAGAACACCAGCAGCCTCCAGCTTCTCACCTCTGCTGCCCGCTCAGGTGTTTTTAGACCCCGCCCTATAGCCAGGTGCACCTCATGAGCAATCAGGGACAGAACTGTGGAGAGAAGGAGGACAAGAGCAAAAGGACCACGTAGAGCTGGAACAGTTCTCATAAAGTTTCCTTGTAAACCTCTTTTTCCTTGTAAATCGTCCTGCAGCGCTGACACACTGTGTGTGTGTGTGTGGTGTGTGTGTGTGTGTGTGTGTGTGTGTGTGTGTGTGTGTGTGTGTGTGTGTGTTGCAGAGATCGAGTCCAGAGCTGACGAGCTCTGTGGTTCAGTAAAGTGTCACACCAGCGCAAAGTAAGTCAACTCAAACTGTGACCTCAGAGTGCTGCTTTCAGCGCCCCCTGCAGGACGTCCTGCTCATTACAGACAGGAGGTTCTAACGTTCTCTCTGACCTTGTAGCTGTGTGATCGGAGCGTCGGGCCCTCAGTGTCTCTGTGCTGCTGGATTTGAAGGAAACGGAACGTTTTGTCAAGGTAACAACGACATAATGTGACACACAGACAGTGTGTATTGAGGACAGGTGAAGCACAAACACACAGCTGAGGTCTGAGTTCAGACTGACTCGTTCAAAATGAAAACTTTTAATGAGAGCTCTCCTTTTCATGATAGATGATGGTGATGTGATGATGATGATGATGATGATGTGGGCGTCTGTGTGTGTTTCCAGCTGTAGACCCCTGTCTGGTGGCTAATGGCGGCTGCAGTGTGTTCGCAGTGTGTAAGAGGACTCGACCCGGCAGGAGAGAGTGTGTGTGTAACAGTGGTTACTCTGGAGACGGACTCGTGTGTGTCGGTACGTTCACGTGTTGATGTCGACCTCAGACTGATGAGTCAGGACGTCTGTTCCTCTATGTTTTTATTGAGTTTGTCCAATAAGTGAAAATGTTTCAACATGTCCAAAATGTAAAAGAAAATGTAAAAGATTAATTTAAAATTTGCACTAAATAAAAATAATCCAGAATTTATTGAACTAAGAAGTTAACATTAATTCACTACAAATCCTGCCAGAAGTACTGGAAGGTACTGCAAACAGACTGGAGTCAAATCAATTAAACACAGAAATGACTGTGAGGTACAGAAGTATTGCAAGAAAACACAAAATACAGCAAAGTAAAGCAAAAAACTGTGACATGATGCAAAAGCACTGTGAGGAGATATTTTCTGAGAGAACCCCACAGTACTGTGAGGTTCTGCAGAACTGTTGTAGGTATTACAAGGTAACTAAATACTTTGTGTGGTAACACAAAACGTAAAGCATGAAAATAATATGAAATGGTACAAAAGTACTACAAAGTAATCAAAGTCAGGTTTACTGCCAACTAAGTGTTCACATAGAAGGAATTTGCCTTGATATGTTGGTGCACAACCATAAACATCAAGAAAATAAGAAATTTTTAAAAAGTACTGCAAAATCAAGACGCATAAATACAAAATAGAAACATTTGCAATAAAATATGTAAAAAAATTAAACGTCATTTTCGTCTTGTTACATCTTTATGTCTTTTATGTCACTTTCATTAATGTTATGTCTTGTTATGTCTTTTTTGTCTTGTTACGTCTTTTAGTACTTTGCGTTAATGCAAAAGTACTGTGAGTTAAGACATAAGTTTTTTTTAAAAAGTTTTCTGAGCTCCACAAATCTTTGAACAACATCTTGTGTTTCGGTTTTAATACACAGTCAAATCAAACTGTCTGTAAGTGAATGAATAGGATTTTATGATTTTATTATTTTATGATTCTATCATTGATATGTATTTGAAAATGAACGGACCGTGCTGTTGTTGTGATGTGTTTGAGTGCTGCAGGAGTCTTGTGTTTCTCCTACAGAGATCAATCCGTGTCTGGAAGGAAACGGAGGCTGTCACGCCAGCGCAGAGTGTGTTCACATCGGACCGAACAAAGTAACAAACTGGTTTTAGTGTTTGAATGTAAACATTTACTGCTGTCATGTTTATTTGTTACCGATGTCTTTCTGCCTTTGCAGACGTCGTGTGTCGTGCAGTGACGGTTACTCAGGTGACGGACAGACCTGCACGATGATCAATCTGTGTAGAAAGGTCAGTTTGAATGTGATCTTTACTCATGATCGCAGATATCCAGAGGTAAAGAACCAGATTTTGACGTGTTCTGTTCCCCGAGCAGTATTGACCAATCAGGTTTGAGTGGGCTTTGGTTATATGCAGGTGTGTGGAGAACAGAAGAGGAGGAACTCGTCAGCCAAAATAAGGATTTTACTTTTTATTAGCTTTATAAATGTATCTGCATTCATGTTCAGATATCTGTGTACATGTCTGAAGTAAATTTAAAATCAGAACTAGCTACTACATGTCACTTAAAGATATAATATGTAACATTTTCTCATTAAAAACACTGGACATATCTTATATATTTCGAGAGTTGTTGACCGATATTGTCCTGAATGTTTCCACCAATGTTCAAACCACATAAATCTGTCATTCATTCAAGCTAACACTGCGTTTTCTGCTCGCTGCTGTGACTTATGTGAAAACATGTTGAATATATCAGAGAGGGACGAAGTCAGTGAGCATGACTAAATATAACATGAATCAAACTTTGATCTATGACCTTGTCCGTGAACAAGAAGATACATCAGATAGATTTTTATCAGCCATGTAGACAACAACTCCCATCATCCCTCACTACTTAACCACATCATCAGACCACATCTTTTGTTACTAACTATTGTGATATGAATTGCAGTAACTGGTGTAAGACTGCAAGACAGTGCAAGTAAGGTAAAATATTGTTTGTATTATGGATTATATTGTTGACTAGATTAAATGCAAAGTAAAATAATAAAGCAAAATAATGCAAAAGTACTGTAAGGTAACATGTAAGTATTGCAAAAGTACCCAAAAGTCCTTTTGAGGTAAAAAGGAGAAAGAAAAAAGTATTTCAGGGATGAAAAAGTTCTGCAGAAGAACTTTATTGTCATGTGACTTTTTAGAAATCTGGAGGTAAATATTTTCCTCACTCGTTCACAGTAACACATCTTCTTTGTGTTTCCAGAAAAATGGCGGCTGTCACCAGTACGCCAGGTGTAACATGACGGGTCCAGGTGTTCGTACCTGCACGTGTATCACTAACTTCATCGGAGACGGACTCACCTGCAGAGGCACTGTGGGGAAGGTGAGTAGCTGATTAACACCGCCCCACATTAAAATAAAACCACATGACCTTAAACTAACGGCTGATGGTCTGCAGGAGATCCTGAGGAGGAAGCTGAGAGACTTCTACCTCTCTCTGATGGTGAGTGATGACGGCACTCTGTCGCCCCCTGCAGGACCAACAGGTTAACTGAAGGTAAAACTCTACTTTCAGGTGGTGGACATTTCTCTGAAAGGTCGCGGCCCGTTCACCGTCTTCGCCCCCAACGCTGACGCCTTCACAGCAGAGAGAAACGGAGATGGCAAGGTGACCAATCAAATGTCTCGATTCAGCATCACATGTTTAGTGATTTTTACCTACATTTTATATAGATATAATTTTTTCTGATTTCACATGATTGATTTGTGTTTTTCATTATTTATGATCAAGTATGACACTCAGAGTTGTTGTTTTATACTGTCTATCTCTTTTGTTTACATATTTTTTTCCTTATATGATTTACAAAAAAATTTAAATCTTTTACTTAAAAATAAGGATAAGTTATTAATGTACAGCAAACTAGTTCTTTAATATTTGTAATTACTTATTTAACAACACTCAGCACATCACATTTTTCTAAGATAAAAATGCAGTATCTTCTGCATATTGTTTTAACAAACTGAAGTGGATTCAGTGAACATCAACCAGACTGAGAGTCTGCAGTCATGCAGACTCTATGACTCTATGAGGGGGTAGGGTTTGGGTTAGGCTAAATGCTAACATCAGTATGCTAATATGCTTATGTTTAGCAAGTATAACGTTTTCCATGTTCACCATTTTAGTTCAGTATGGTAGCATGCTAACCTTTGCTATTTAGCACTAATTAGCTGGAGCTAATGGGAATGTTAGATTTACACATTTTATTACAATTCATCTCGAGTGGGACTTCTGACAGACAGATCTTAGCATCTGCTAACGTGGCTAACATCTGTTTATTATCAGTATCACACCTGACTGTCTGTTCCTATCTGCTGATTGACAATTATTGATTAGTATTATTTGTTCTTTTTTAGTTGAAATTGTTGACGAAGGACAAACATACAGAGCAATTTGCTAACATCCTGCGTGGCCACATTGTCATGTGTCACACTCTGCTGCCCGTTGACCTGAGCCAACCACGAAACCTCACGTCTCTGTCTGGACTTGTCCTGACCACAAAGTCCGCCCAGGTGACCAATCGGAGAGCAGAATCGCAGCCTGGACTGGAGCTAACACAAAGGATAATTATGTTTAACATTGATTTAATGGAGAAGTTTCAAATGTTTTGTCTGCATGTTGCAAATTTTCAGGGCAGCATCTTCATCAATCAGGCTAACGTGACATACAGCGACGAGGTCAGTGTTAACGGGATCTACCACGAGATCAACAAGCTTCTGTTTCCTCCCAACATGGACATAAAAAATGAGCCAGACGTTCCTGTAAGTACACAACACAGCTGCAGATCAATCTATTGATTAGTGTGGGATTAATTACTTCATCATGTTGTGTCAACAGTCCATAGTTCCCTGAACTGTCTAAAGAAGTAGATCATGTTTGAGATCTTTACTGCATAAATGACTGATCAATGAATTCATTTCATATTAATGTTTTTCTGCAGTTGAATTTGACTGATGTGGCTGAACATCACGGTTATAAAACCTTCTACAAACTGCTCAAGGTGAGACATTAAAACTTTGTTCTACTAGAATTAAAGAGCAACAGACAGTTATTTGAGGAACTCTGGCACCATTTTGCAACCATGAATCAAATGTTTAAGGATATAAAGTACTGAACTGAGGGTAATTTGACCCATCTCATTCCAACAGTGACGATCCATGTTTGTACGTTTCAGGACACAGGTGTGATGGACCTGATGAGTGATGGGATGTACCAGCCGGTGACAGTCTTTTTGCCTTCAGATGGCGTCATGGCGTCTCTGCCACAGGAGCAGAAGGACTTCCTCTTCCACCCAGACAACCGAGCACAGCTGATGGAGTACCTGAAGTACCACATCCTGCAGGCCCAGAAGGTGAGAAAGATGACGATAATGACGTTTATTTAAAGAACACTATTCTGAACAGATGCTAAAGGTTGCTTCATGCCAAAGCCGTAAAGAAACGACTGAGATTTACAATTAATTAAAATCAAAGTAAACTTTTCAGAAGTCTGATTTTAGAAATAGTTAATAATGGACTACAATTCAGCTGCATGGATCTTCCCAGGCAGGTCATTGCAGGAAATACTTGGAGGTCTTTAAATTATTAGATAAGTCCCAGATCAAGTGATGTACCAACAGTAAAAATTTGATTGAAGAAAATTATTTACCCCCTTTTTTTCACATCACTTAGACAGTCATCTAGTAAATGCAATGAACCAAAATCAGTGGGCTTTTGTATGAAGGTATAACTGTGTATCATCTGCATGTAATGAAGTATTTATATCAGGGTGTAACTACATAGTCTATAGTGAAATATTTATATAAAGGAAAACTGTGTATCATCTGCATGTAATGAAGTCAGGCACTATGAAAAATATCGTCAACGAAGATGACATTTAGGGTAAATTAAGTTACATTTATGGGACGTGTTGTTGTGGCAGTGATGTGGTTTGTGTCTAAGCCACCAGGGGGCACTCTTACATTTATATTATTTTCTTACTGAACAGATTACTGAACAGAAAAAGGTTTGTTTTCTCCTCAAATGCTCTTTTTTTACTCTGAAGGTTTATGCTGAAGGTTTGATCCATCTGGACTCGGCTCGGACTCTGCAGGGCTCGTCGCTCTCGTTTGCCTGTGGAGGGATGGATGACATCGTACGTACGACAGAAACACATAAAAACACTAAAGAAGAAGAGACGGCAGCAGACACTTGTTAATACGGTGGTTTCTTCTTTGAACAGGGAGAAATTTTTGTTAATGATGGGAAGTGTCGGATCGTTCAGAGACACCTCGTCTTTAACAGTGGGATCGCCTACGGGATCGACTGCCTGCTGACTCCGCCCAGCCTTGGAGGACGCTGTGATGACCAGTCGACCTTTGACCTTCAGGTAAATCCTCACCCAATGGACTGTTTACAGTCAATATAGTAATCTTATATGATATTTAGAACTCATTTTGGTCAGTCAAACACATTAAAGCATCAGCTGAGGGAATTTCAACAAACTCACAGAGTAAACAAGAATTCACTCGCTAGCTAGCTACAGCTACATGCGGTTACATTATATTATGCTAAATTAGGACTGTGTAATTAAGTTTTAAAAAAAAAAGACTGAACTTAAAGCTAACAGCTAATAAAGACTGAAGCTAAAGTTAGCGGCTAACAGACACTGAGGCTAAAGTTAGCAGCTAACAAAGACTGAGGCTCAAGCTAAGGGCTAAGAGAGACTTTGTCTAAAATTAGCAGCTAAAAAAGACAAGGCTAAAGCTAACAGCTAAAAGAGATGGAAGCTAAAGTTACCAGTGAACAGATACTGAGGCTAAAGGTAACATCTAACAAAGAATGGGGCTAAAATTAGCAGCTAACAAAGACTGAGTCTAAGGTTAATGGCTAAAAAAGATAAGGCTAAAGCTAGTGAGTAACAGAAACTGAGGCAAAAGTTAAACACTAAGAAAGACTGTAGCTAAAGCTAATGGCTAAAAGGGGCTGAGGCTAAAATGAAATGCTAGAAAAGACTAAAGCTAAATCTAACAGCTAACAGAGATCAAGGCTCAAACTAACACCAAACAAGCAGACTAAAGTTAACAGCTAAAAAAGATACAGCTAAAGCTAATGTGTAACAGAAACTGAGGCCAAAGTTAAAGGCTAGCAAAGACTGAGGCTAAAGTAAACAGAAAAAGCTAGTTTATCCGCCTCATCAGATGAGGGCTACGTAACTGATTGTCAGCTAAACTTCTCCAAATCCAGTTAAGATCTGAACGGCTAATATTAGCATGAACTCTGATAGCATCCAGGACCAAATTCCCACCTCGTAGCTCTTATAAAGTAACCTCACAAAAAATATATCTAGTTAATGATATGCTAACTCTCTTCTTATTGAAGGACGTAAACTAATTAGCTGGACATGCTAACATTAGCAGCACATGTCAGAGCACAGTTTAATCTGTTGGTTACACTTTGGTTTTGTGTCTTCGAGTTTTGAAGACTTTTTGTCGTCTTTTTGATGATGGTCATTGTGTTCCAACATGTCTCACATTACCTGGAGGTCTAAAACTTTTATTTTTCTGTTGTAGATGAGCTGTGGACTGTGCACCCCATCAGCAACTCGCTGTCCCAGAGGGTCCAAATGGAAGGTCTGATGGTCACATGTCCACAGATGAACCAGATCTGTCAGAGTCCTGGTCTTTTAATCTGATTCCTGATCTTTGTTTCATCTCCAGGAGATCCAGAAGTGTGACCTTCCCACCATGTTTGTCACGAAAAACTCCGGCTGTCGCAGCATCTGCACCGTCAACTTCTGGCAGCCAACGTGTTGTCATGGTTACTATGGTCGAGACTGTCTGGGTGAGATGACACTGTCAACAACATAAAACCCAAACTTTGTCACTCCATTTAGAACATTTCAGATTTTGTGTACCCCTTAACTGTATTTGATCCAGAAAAAAAAGATCCAGGATCCGGTGACTTCTCTGTAGAAGACATTCCTGCCAGAAAAACAGGACATGATGACAAGACATCAATAATGTCAACAAAGATGGCCATTAAAAAAAGTTAACATGCTTAGAAATTATGGCTTAATATCTTTAAATCTTTACTTACTTACCTATGTGATAGAACTGTGATTAAATTAAATTCATTAGTTTAAAATTTTAAATTAAATAAATGCAAAAATTTAACTTACTATCAACATTTTGATAGAAAAGCAATTACTTTTAAAGTTAGAATTTTTATCTATTATTATTATAAAAAATAAACTCAAAATTTAGATTTTTGATTGTGTTTTATTTTCTTGTTTTGGTACAAATGGGTTCCTATTGTCCTCTGAAATTATATGTTATTTATATATTATATATTATATATTATAATTTAATGAATTATATATTTCAATATTTTTGAACATGTTCTCATTTTCTGTATTTTGAATTAAAACTATTTGTGTGTCTAAAGATTCAAAAATATTGTTGATTTTCTTGGCGCGCTGATGACCACAGTGACATCATAAATATATTGATGACATCATGTATCGATCTGATGATGTGTCTCTGTCTCCAGTCTGTCCCGGCGGAGTCGGCTCTCCCTGCAGTAAACGAGGTAAATGTGACGACGGTCACCTTGGAAATGGTACCTGTACCTGTGATGCAGGTTTTGGGGGCGTGGCCTGTGAGCTGTGCAGTGATGGGTTCTATGGACCTACCTGTAAAGGTGAGTAGCAGTTAGACAGTTTTCTGTTTGATGTCTGCAGGGTTGATGATCCTGACAGTCTATTTTCTTCCTCTGGTTCTCAGCCTGTAACTGCACAGAACACGGGTCATGTGACGCAGGACGCAGAGGTACAGGGGCATGTTTCTGTGAAACCGGATGGACCGGAGAACGCTGCGAGACCCCACAAAGTGAGTCCAAGAAGACTTTCTAATCCTAACTGTGTGTCAGGAGGTGGTTGATGATCCTGCAGTCCACATGGTGAAGAGTCCTGGTCCTGATGCTCGCCGTAGGTCTGTCAAGCTTGTTGAAGGTGTGCAGGAGCCTCTGAGAAGAGCAATACTCTGAGTTTCATGAGTCTGGATGGTGGCATCTTTTTTTGCCACGAAACACAACAGCACATGTGTGTTGAATGGACTCGGTCTTCACCTGCTCTAACATAAGCTGCAAAAGTTAGCATGTCTGGCTAATAACACTAGCTTACTAGCTGCAGTAACTTTCCCTCCAGACAAACTCGTTAGATCCACTGCATCTGTATTTGTTCTGTGGGGGTTTGAGGAGGAGGATGTGGGCTGATGAAGAATCGAAGTGGGTCGATGACGATGCATCTCTCTCTGACTCGCTGTCTCAGGTCTAAGCCGGGTTAGCTTAGCTCTTATCCCGGCTCTCTTCCTGTGGTGATCGCGGTCCGGCTGGTCTGGCTGGGTGACCCGTCTCAAGGTCCGCTGCACTAATCGAGTCCCTGCGCTTCCTTTTCCCACGTTAATGAGTGTATTTCTGTCATCTATCATGTAGATATACCTGCTTGTATTTCAACATATCTGACCAGTGTTTGCTGAGATGTAAGCTAGCTTTAGCCTCAGTCTGTTAGCATTAATGTTAAATCATGTACGCAGCTGTTAGCTAACTTTACATAAACACTTTCACAGGGTTCTTGTTTTAAAACGTGTCAGATGGAAACATTAAAACATCAGCTGGAGACTTCTCAGCTGACTCAAGTCAAGTTAGCATTAGCTCACATCAGCCAGATACACTTCTTGTGAGTCATTATTTTAGTGACAGAATCCACCGTCATCAGCTAGAATTGAGACTGCTTTTGTTTACTTCTCTTTTCTAACTATACAACAACATTTTGCACACAAGAGAGGCAGAAACAGTCAGTCAGACTGTCGTGACTCTTTCTCTGAGTCTTCTAGAGAAACTGTGTGCATGATGAAGTTTCCACCTGGTTCTGTGTGTAAAATGATGATTTGTGAGTTTGTCCCTCATGCTGACAGTGTATCTATGTCTCCTCCAGCTGAAGTCTTCCAGTGTTCTCCGTCCTGTTCTCCAAAAGCCGTTTGTAAAGAGAACAACACCTGTGTATGTCGGCCATTTTATCAAGGAGACGGGTACACCTGCACAGGTAAAAACACTTCAAATACAACACACAACAACAACAGTATGTGACATTTTCAACATCTCTGTCTGTCTGTCTCTGTCTCTTTGTCCGTAGTGGTGGACATGTGTCAGTTCTGGAACGGTGGTTGTGCTAAAGGAGCCAGGTGTTCTCAGAAAGGAGAACAGGTGAGCTGCACCTGTCCTAAAGGTCACTCTGGAGACGGCTTCACCTGTCAGCCCATTGACCCTTGTGTTTCCGGGGACAATGGCGGCTGCCATGAACACGCCACCTGCACCATGACGGCTCCGGTGAGGACGATGACACACTCACCATTTAGAGAGCCTCAGGTGTGTGTGTGTGTTCAGTAACATGTGACGTGTGTGTTTGTGTGGACAGGGGAAGAAGAAGTGCACCTGTAAGGACAACTACATTGGAGATGGAGTTACCTGTGAGCTCAAACAGCTGCCAATCAGCCGCTGTCTCCAAGACAACGGACAATGTCACCAGGACGCCAAATGTACTGACCTGCACTTTGAAGGTATCTGGATACAAATGTTGGGGGGGGGGTTAAAACCCCTTTGTACCCTTCATTATACTTTGGAATTTCCTTAAATAGATGTTTTATCCTATTTTTACAGGAGTGGAACAGGCCAAATATCAACAGTATCAAACAGTACATTAGTGTGTTCTAATGTGTGTGTTTCCTACTGTTTTGTTGTGTGCAGATGCGAAGCTCGGTGTGTTTCACTATCGTTCAGCGAGCGGTCAGTACAAACTGACCTACGCTGCAGCTCAACAGGCCTGCACTGCAGAGGGAGGCAGCTTGGCTACATACACCCAGCTGTCCTACGCTCAGCAGGTCAGTGAACACAGCACAGACACATACACACACAGGTTAAAATATTGTGACAAATATTAATGCTGTCTGTCGGTCACTGAATGAAGGTCTTATCTACACATATGCATATTTTTCTTTTCCCCTTCATTTAAAAACAGAATCCTGTCCCCACGACCGTCATTTTACAAAATATCACTGTACACGCGAGAACACAAGAACAATTCCAAACACTGTGATAAGTGTACTGGGCCAGTAGGTGGGGATGATGTCTACATTAACAACACATCAAAGATATTTATCTACTGTTATTTTACATGTATTTCTTCACCTTTATTTATGTAACAACTTCCTGGTACAAAGCCTAGCAGTGCTAATAAATATGAACAAGCCAATGATGTTACACAAAGCATGATGTCATCATTTCTCAAACACTTGATATGGATAAACAAAAAAAAGCACAAACATCTCAAAAAAATCCAAGTTAAAAACAAGAAACACAAAAAAACATTTAAAACATCAAAAAATATATCTCTCTACAGTGTATAGTATTAAAAAACTATCTGTCTGGTCTCAGGGCGGGATGAACATGTGTGCTGCTGGCTGGTTGGACCAGACACGGGTGGCGTACCCCACCACCTACTCCAATCCAAACTGTGGTTTCGGTCATGTGGGCATTGTGGACTACGGCACTCGCAAGAACCTGAGCGAGACCTGGGATGCCTTCTGCTACCGGATGAAGGGTAAGAAATACCATTTTGACATTTCACATTAATCCTCAAACATTTCAACTTTATTCATGGAATACAAAATAAAAAATGTCTTCCTACTCTTTTTTTTTTTTCCTCAATGTGGCCCTAATACTCCATCATGAGCAACACTGCCATCTACTGGCAATACAATATAAAAAAAATTGCATTTGAACAAAAAAAACACTATAAACACTGAAGTTAAATATTATAAGTAAAGAGAAATAAGTGTTTGCAGAAAATAGGCAAGAGTGTGATATTATAAGCTTTAAAACCCTTTTTTTCAAACAATATTTACTTGTTAATTTCTTTGTGTTAATTATTGATTTTTTTGTAATCATAAATATTTTATTTATAATCATATACATAGGGACCAAGTATAATGTGTTTCATTACCATCACATAAAACTTGTTTTTCTTGTTTTGTTTCAAATGAAGTCATAACCCAAAATGTTTGGTTGATCACTGGATCATACCTGATTGGGATTTATTGATAATCTATAATCTGCTGTGTGTGTCAGAGGTGAAGTGTGAGTGTCAGGCTGGTTATGTTGGAGATGGTTTCAGCTGCACAGGAAACCTGCTGCAGGTCCTCCGATCCACCGCCACCTTCTCCAACTTCCTCACGGTGAGTCTGACAGGTTTTCTGCTGAGTCACAGTTTAACACTTTCTGCTGAGTCAGATCAAATGTTTTGATGAAATAATTCAGCTCATCGTCGCTCGGCTTAATAATCAGTTCTGACTCATATTTTTTTCTTCTGCAGCAAATCCTGAACTACTCTCAGGTGTCCGAGTCGGGGAAGCTGTTTGTGAAGCGTCTCAGTAACCTGACGGTCCAATCAACGCTGTTTGTACCCGACAACGATGGCCTACCTGACAACCAGGTGAGTCACACACAAAGATCTTAGAACAAGCATTAGACCTCTACCTGTTAACATGTCCTCACCTGCCTGTTCCTGTGTCCCTGCAGACTCTGTCTCAGCGGGACATTGAGTTCCACCTGTCTGAGGGTCAAGCTCTTCCTCTGAACCAGCTGAAGAACGGCAGCAGGATCAGGACTCGAGTCGGGAGTCTGAGAGTGCTCGGAGTCGCCGACCTGCTCAACCCCTCCACTATGGTCAGATTTATTATTACTGAAGATGAACACTAGAGGGCGACACTGACCCGTCACTCACATCTGGCAGGAATTAGAAATATTTGATTAAAAACTCTATCAGGACGTGACAGATTTATCAGAGGAGTTTGTTTTCAGAAAGTTGAAACCTTTTTTTTTTTCATTTCTTCAGTCATCTCGTTACATCAACGACCGCTTCATCACCAACTCAGACATCCTGGCTTCAAACGGGATCATACATGTTCTCCAGGGACCACTGAAAGCCCCGCCTCCTCGCCAAGAAGTGAGTGATATCATAATGACACAGCAGTTACTATAGTGTATCTAAGTACTACAGAAAGAGCTTACCTGCTAAAACAGGTGATCTAGGTTTTTCCATATTTGACCTCTGAGATCGTCTGTGATTGGTTCTCCAGGTGCATGTGGCACATAAGGCTGGGATGGGAGTAGGCGTGGTCCTGCTGATTGCGCTGGTGGCAGGAGTCGTCTTTGTTGGATATCACTTCTACACCCACAAGACCAAACCCTTCCAGTTCCACTACTTCAAGGTCAGACTGTCTGTTGGTTTTATTTTTCTGTTTCATTACAAACACAAACTTTCAGATTTTCAACAGTGTGCAGCCGAGACGTAGTTTAAAATCATTGTAGCACATTTCCTGTCCTCTAAGGATTAACTCTTCTATTGGAAGTCTCCTCTAGCGCCACCTTCAGCACAAAGTGTCTATATGGCACAGACATAGTAAACAATACATGTTAGTATATCACATTTGCTTGTAATAATGTAAGTTGTTGGTATTAGACACACTCATATTAGCAAAATATTTGTCCAAGTCAGGATGACTCATTTGTTAATATAAAGTAAACACACATGTTAATATAGCCTTTATATATAATATAATATAATATAATATAGCCTAACATTTGTTAATGTAACACAAACTAGTAAAACGTATGTATAGGTATTAGTATAACATATGTATAGATATAACACACTTTAGAATCAGTATAACACACAAACTAATACCTTTAGATGCCTATGGTCTAGTGGTATAACACATATTAGTACCATATACCATATATGTACCATATATTAGTACAACACAAACTAGAACACATGTATACAGAGGTATAAGCATAACATACATTAGCATTAGAATAATACAAACTCAGAATGTATGTATAGGTTTTAGTATGAGACACATTAAGGTTAGTGTATCATTTTTTTACTGTCAGTACATTTTTCAGTGTGTGTAAAACATTAGTTTAATACATTTAATATAATAACATTTAGAGAGAAGAAAAAGAAGAATCCACAAAGCATCTGTTAGTAAATCAAAATATCTTAACTAATGTTAGTATAATACATACATGGTATCAGTTTAAGAAATGTATTATTGCACAAGGTGTTAATTATTTGTATGAGTTATGAGCCAATTGATGATTTTGGTGATTGTCAGTGCTGACCTTTGGTCTCGCTGACAGGAGGATGAAGAGGAGGAACAAGCTCCACCTGCAGACAGCATCCGCACCATCTGTAACCCGGTTTATGAAGCAGCTCCAGAACCTGCTGAGTCCAACACATCTGATGTCACAGTGAGTCAGTAGCTGAGTCATAGTTTCATTATAACAGACTCCGTAAAAACGGTAACCACTTTGTAAATTAGACCAACATTTTATAGTTTCTTAATGCAAAGATTAGTCTGATTTAATCTGAATTCATGTCTTCAATAATTAAACCTATTTGAGGTTTAGATGTTTGCTCAGACATTTGGACATTTTTAAACCGATTGAACACTCTAAATAATAACACTTGCAGTGGTGTTAACTCAACTTACTGTGTCTGCAGCTGGAGGACAAACATGAGGTGGTGAACGGAGGCTCATACGACCTGCTGCAGGACAGCTGAGGAGAAACTGCTGCTGCTCACTGATGACTGTTTTTAATACCTCTGTGGATCAAAAGTCCTGCAACCACTGTCAAACACTGTTTCATCATGGACTTCTGTACTGAGTTTTATTTTCTCTATAGAAAACAGCAGCTGAGTCCTGTCTCAGGTTCGTCTCTCTGAGGACTGGACATTCATCACCAGTTCCCCCACAGCCAACTAAACACTCAGGTGCTTCCAGTCAACTTCTTAAGCCTGACATCTCCAGAAGTTTCTCTGTAATGGCTGACAAAGTGTTAAATTCCACTGGTGAAGTCTGGAAACTTCAGAGCAGATTTTACAAACTGATGGTTCAGTCTGGGACATGAATGGACAACTGGCAGACTGAAGAGTCGTTTCATCCCGTTTACAGAGACAACTTTTCTTACCTGTGGGAGTCTTGAATGTGCCACTGATAAAGATCCATTCAGTTAAACAAGTTTGACTTTCCATTTAAGAAAAATATCCTCATTGTAAACAGATTGAAGATGCAATTTTAGAATTTTTAAACTTTGTTTTAGGTTATTTGCAGAGATAAAAAAGTGAAGAATTGTGTGTAACTGAAGTTAAATGTTGATTAAACAATGATGTTGATGACGTTTTTGATTATCATGCTTTTCTCAAAGAAAACCAAGGATTTTCTGTAACATTCACTAACTGTTTCATGTTTATGACACCAAACAAAGTAAACTCAGAAAATCCTAAAGCAGTGATGGAGGAAATCTGTTTCAGAATGAGAAACATGACACAGCAGCATGTACAGTAAAAACAGTCCATTGACATGAAAGAATTTCTCAGATTTAAAGAAGTTCCAGCTCAATGAATCCTGATTAGAAAACCCAACACTCAAGAAAAAAAATCAAATCAATTTAAGTAGATGATCTTAAGACAAATATGGTTGAGTTTACTAACAGTGAATCTGACCATATTTGGCCTTGAATCACACCCATGCTGACAAAAGTCAGCATAGGTGTGATGTTTACACATTGAACATTTCTGATTAGTTGAGTACTCACAGCATTTGACATTTCATTTTTAGATCTTTGAAAAGTAGCTCCTGGGACTGAAAGCTCCAGGTATGTTGGGTGGAAACATGGTGTTAAAAGTTCCTTCAGCCTGTTTTTGTCTGCATTTCCTCCTGGTCTGAAGACCCACAAGAAAAAAAATGACATTTGAAAACAGCTCAAGTACTCACACTTGACCAATCAGAAATGTTCAGCCCTGTAAGCCCAACCCCCAAAGTTCCTGAAAGTACTACCCATCGGAGCAGGGGCTTTTTGAGGGGTAAAATGTTCCCAGACCTGATCTTCCAGCTGAGCCAAATAAAGCCAGTAAAGGTTGTCAAATTTTCCCCAGACTATCTTAACTCAAGGTTCACTTACTTTTTCCAGAGCTCAGTTCCTCACTTGCATCATTCCAACAACTCCATTCACTGATGAAGACTGTGAGAAGTTGAAAGCTCCAGAGAAGATAATAAGTGACCTTAAAGTGTCGGCTCTAGTTCAAACAGCTCGAAGACAAACAGCTTCCAGTTCAATTAGTTTATTTTGTGACAGAAACATTCAGATGTCTTCAGTCACCTCAGTGATCCAAGAGTGATAATCTGAGACTCTGGAGAAGATGGCCGGTCTGTCTGCATCACAAAGTCTGCTTCCCCATGTGACCACCCCAAATAGGAAGTAAGCACTGCGCTTCCGACACAACAGCGGAGCTCCAGAGTCACCCTGCAGAGAAGAAGATGAGTTCTGAATCTGAGCAACTTATTTGGGTTGCAAGTCTGAAAGTATTGTTTTCTGGGCTTTCACATTTTTCCGTTTGATAGGAAGGAAAATTACTTGTGTGAAACCTCTCTGGGACAACTAAAACAAACAACAATGACTAAATTTGGATGGTTCAAACAAATTACACACCTTTCCCACCAACACAGTGGTTCCACTCAAAACTGGTGAAAACTCGTGCTGGTTCTCTAGATAGTACCAAGAGTTCCAAAAATCTTGAATGGAACTAGTTCAAGAACCAGAATGAATGTGGTGGAAAAGGACCTTTACAGGGAGTTCTGGTCTGGTTGATGTCAGAATCAGAAAAAGGGGAAAACAACATGACAGAAAGAGCCACAGTCGTACACAAGGAGGAAACCAAACCATTTTGATATTTGGTCCAATGATTTTATAAAGCTGGAAAAATCTCACAAAAATTTAGCCACTTTGATTTTTTTCCAAAAGGATGAGAGAGAGGAGAGGGCGCTCTTAAAGTACTGTTTTCTAACAAGAAGAAGAAATTATGAAATGTTTTCGCCTGGTTCCAACCCAAATTTGTCACAGCAAGTTTCTGTAATTTTTGGCTCTTAACCCCCAGCCACTCTGAGTTACTAGACTTTAGAGCTTTAGAGCATCCATTGTTAATAGCCAATATTTTGAGAGAGACTCATTGCATATGGTTCAGTTCATGTATGTGGATGTCAGGGTGGAGTTACCATGCAGGAGGCGGAGCCTGCAGGATGTGAACAGATGTGAGAGTCACTGATGAGTCCTCGTCCCCACTTCTCCCTACAGCTTGTCTGATTCACCAGAGTCAGTCCAGCATGGTGCAGCCGGTCCGGATCGATGTCCACTGCACACAACGAACACATGAGAGTCAAATAACCACCCCTTCAATGTTGTCTTTCATAATAATGAGGACATTTTTTGTTCAGTTTCATCCGTCTCTGTGTAGAGGATTTCACATCAAGTGTGTGTTGATTTGTAACGTGTTGGTTGTCATGTATGTTTGCTGCTCTGAATGGAGACATGTGAACAGACCACCTGCTGCTTTTGTGGCCCCCCAGCCGGTTGTGACACAAGACCAGCTGTCATCCAGCTCCTCATCCTCATCAGGGACACAGACTGGAGAAACATTAGAGCCTGGAGACACGACCAGAGGACAGTTTAAATATTTCACTCGGTAAAGACATGGAACAAAATTATACACAACATACAGTCCATGATACGACTGTGAAATGTAAAATGTTGACTTCCTACTGAATCTGGCGGGCACGCTGAGGCGGAGCAGCGACAGGTCAGATTTCGGGGGGAAGCTGCTGTCCTGCGGCGGGTTGAAGACTTCATCCACTGGGATGGTTTGAGAAGATGACAAGCGGAGGTCATGAACTCCCAGAACCACCACGTCCTCTTTAGCTCTGCAGAGACAAATTAAAGTCAGCAGGAACAGTTGTGTTCCCTCATGAGGCCTGCAGGGAATAGAAGTGGTACTGTGAGATTTGACCTGAGTGTGACCCAGCAGCAGTGGATGTAGTGGTACCAGCAGCATTACCCGACGTAGCACTGTTACTGTTAGTAGTCATGATCTACTAATTAATTGTGATTCTGACTGAACATCCCTGTTGCTGCTTCACGACCTGCACGCAGCTTTTGAGAGCCTGCGTCACAGCTGCCTGGAGGACACGTTGGTGTGTGGGATGCTGCTGTCATTGTTTCATTCATATTCATCAAGTAGAACTCAACATGTAAGTTATAATAACACAATCTTTGAATATTCTGAAGTTCAGTTTGGTGTATTCTAGAGATATGTCCTTCCCAAAAACTGTTCATTTTCATTGTTACGCTGATGATACACCAATCTATGTACCTGTAAAGCCAATTACCCCATGGCATAAAGTTAGAGGCATGTCTATGAGAAATTTTAAAAATTCGACAAGTAGGAATTTTCTGCCGTTGAACGTTGATCAAACAGTTATTAATTGTTAGACTGGTCATGTATAGACATTAGTTTGAGAATTTGAGGGTTAATACTGAAAGCTGAAGTTCAACCGCCAAAAAGTTTAGATTTTTGATTCTCATCCGATATTCCAGCCTCATATCAAGGCCTTTGCCAAGACAACGTTTTTCATATTTCTAAAATCCGACCTATTCTATGACTGCATGATGTTGAAACTGCATTTCATCTCTATTGCCTAGACTTGATTATTGTAATGCCTTTCTTTGGTCTTCCTAATTGTTCTACCAGAAGTCTTCAATCTTTTCAGAATTTTGACAAAAACTAAAAACTTTCATCATATAAACACCCATTCTGGCCTCACCAGTGGAAAGGAGAACTGGTTTTAAGGTTCCTCGTAATTTATAAGGCCTTGCATGGACTTGCACCACCTTATTTATCTGATCTAATTATGCCATATACTCTAGCATGCCTTCTTTGCTCTGTTGATGCTGGTCTCTTGATCATTTCATCCAGTCAAAAAAATAAAGAAATAAAAATCAGTTGCCTGCCATGGCTCCTATCTCTGGACTGCCCTTCCATCACATGTTAAAGACAGACATTATGTTGAAATCTTCAACTTCAAACTGACCTTCATTAACTTCATTACAAGCTGCCCAAGAACTTCTCCTTTTCAAACATCCCTTTGACACAGATGGTTGTAATGCTGATGTTTTATTTTAACTGTCTTATTTGTTACTGTATTTTGTGTCCCCTTATATTCTTTGTGAAATGTTATGGGACCATCGTACATGGTGATTCTGCTCTTTAATTGATTGAACGTATTACCTGACGTTGCAGTGTTTCGCGGTGATGACCCAGCGGTGGTGGATCAGCACTCCGCTGCAGTAGTGGCGTGCGTTGGCCTGCAGGCTGACCTGCCAGGGCCAGAAGAAGGGGCAGGACTCTGACACATTCCCCACAGACGTCTCACCGTCCTGGGACACTGAGAGACCAGCGAGGCCTGGAGGCTTCTCACAGCTGGAGCTCTGCTGCTTCCCACACCTGTCCTCTGTCATCCAGATGAACAAATCAAAGATCAATCATACATGGGTGGGCAGAATAATGTGAACACCTGCACAATGGAGTTATATTTTAATATTTTCTAGGTAAGAAAACAGTGTGATGCAAACTTACCCTCAGTGACTTCATCTGAATACATGATTTTCTGATCATCTGTAAATGAAAAAGAACATGAGCTCTCCAGACAGGTAAACAGGAAATACTCAGGTGTTGGATCATCTGTGAAACTCACTCATGATATCAGAGATCCACTGAGTGTGTTGTTGGACTTTGGTGTAGACTCCTGGTCTTCTGGCTCGTCCACAACCGACTCCCCAACTCACCAAACCTGCCAGCTCATACCTGGTGCCAGTGAAGCAGGACAGAGGACCTCCAGAGTCCCCCTGAGACACAGACAGGACAGCAGAGAAGACAACTCAGACAAGACGGTGAATATGACAAAAAGACAAGACAGGACAATGGAGACATTAGATGACACAAAGAGAAGACAAGATATCAAAGAGTCAAGCACCATGAAAAGATGGGACAACCAACGATAAGACAAAACAGGTAGTCCAACAATAAAGAGACAAGCCAGGACAACAAACAGTGGATAGCAAGACAGAACAACAAGGAGACAAGACAGGACAGCAAAGAGAAGACAGCACAACAAAAGGCACCAGACAAAGCGGCAAAGAGGTAAAGCACTCCTTTTCTAATATTAACTGTAAAGTCATCAAATTCTGTCTCTTGTGTCTTGTGGACATTGAAGTCAAACCTGGCAGGCGTCGGCTCCTCCTCCGTCCTTCCCAGCACAGAACATAGACGGTCTCATCCTGCCGAGGTAGTACTGGTTGCAGTCATCAGGGGCAGGATGGTCACATTTACCTCCTGCAGTCTGTGGATCCGAGGACCATCTGAGGAACCAGAGACATCAAGTTCAACAAATGAGCTCTTTGTTTCCAGTGTGTTTAAGGACGGACTTTAAAGACTCATCCCTCACTCTCTCGGGTGGAGCCCCAGCCGGTGATGGTACACTTCTTGAAGGTGGGCAGTGAACTCATCCAGATGCTGATGGGTCGGACGAACTGGTTGAAGACGAGTGGGTGCTGCAGCTTCAGCAGAGACATGTCGCCCTCTTTGGTCCGAGTGTTATATAGCCATGATGGCTGATGATGATGGAGACACCAACCACCTGGACAGAAAGACATTTTCATTTATTAACTTTTAGAATTTAAAATCTAACTTAAATCTAAGTTGTGTCATTTATTTGCATCAGTACTGAAAACTGTGTTTCTACAAGCTTTGTTTTTTCTAAAGAATGAAATGTTGTGTTCTTGTGTCAAACTCAGGTTGTATGGAGGTGGTAGGGTGGATAGTTGGAGGTACAAACCTCAGGATTTGGACCTTTACATGATAAGAAATTAGTCCCGGACTCACTGTGAGGTAGGGTGCAGAGAAGCAAAGCACAACACTATATGTCCTGTCTGGCTGATATACAAATGGCTAAGCTAACTTTAGCATTGAATTCCCCCAAGTTGATAAACTGTGGGGTTCACAGATCTCATAGCCTGATCTGTCTGTTGACATTCTGCTGTGCATTATGTTTGCTAGTGAGATCGTAGTCTGTTTTTAATGTTGTGTTATAGAGTTTGGGGAACCCTGAAACACTTTCTGTCGGTTGTGTCTGAAAGGGAACCCTTGATTTGGGAAACTCTCCCAAGATTTGTATGCTTTGTTTCATCATTGTGTACTTCGTACAAATGTTAAATCATTCTTGCAAAATCTTTAATGGGTCTGGGGTTCCCCTCAAGACTCAACCATCACTCTCCCTCCTCTGCATGTGTCGTTTCCACACATCTGAGGTCAGTGAGGTCAAAGTTCAAATAACTGAAACTTTGAGCACAACACTTGGGAGGTACAAAGGGTCACAGTGCTGCTACTGCTCTCTCCATAGGAAAACAATGGGACAGTCATTTTACATAGACGAGGCTGTTAAAGAAGAACAGAAGACAGACCAGGGAAGTCATCCTGTTGTGTTTTCATTTCCTTAGAATGAACCCTTTATATCTACAGAAGGAGCAGCTCCTCATCCACAAAGGCTGCCATGTTAAACCACCATGTTTCTACAGGAGCCCAGAACAGACAAACCAAACACTGACTCTAGATACAAACTTTCATGTTTTGTTTTGTTTTTTGCAAGTTTTCTGGCCACCATAGTTTCTCCAGTGTGAGTTCACCATTGGATGCAACTAAATCCTACAGACTGGACCTTTAAACATTTGTTGAGTTCATCTCAGCCAGTCAGAACCAGATGAAGGTGGTACATTTGTGTAGCACGAGCATTTATATAAAATAAGACAAGCATGTGCAATTTCTTTATAGTTTTTCTTTTGGTCAAACTCTCTAAAACAGGTGATTTTGACTTGAATGCTACATGATGATTCACAAGCAGCAGATCTTAAAGCAGCCTGAGAGGATGTTTTAGAAAAACATGAAATATTTTGTCAGCTGACATTTTACTGATTCATCCACAGACCACAGAGAGTGAAGACCTTCAAGACTCTGATGGTTTCCTGAAGGTTTGCAGAGGTGTTGATGGTGAATCACATCTAGATTTGAACAGGATTTTAGTGTTAATGTGTTTCTAACTTGTTGTCCAGGTTCTTGAGGATTATCCAGGTCATGTTTTCCAGCCAGAACAGTCCAGAAAGAAGCTTTGTTGTACCTGCAGTGAGACACACAGACAGACAGTTTGTCCTGATCAAACTGAGCTGATGTCAGCGGCTGTGTTTACATGCAAACTAGTTTTCCACTAATATTCAGAATTAGGTAATAATTTGAATTTGATCTATGTCATGTAAACAGCAGATTCTGGTTGAATATTCTGATTTAAACATGTAGGACACACTGATATTAATATGGTTTTAGGTGATTAACTGACTAGTCTGTGTGAACCTGGTCTAACAGATGACCTCTGACCTTTTGAAGCAGTGTGCAGCAGAGACGACCCACAGCGGGCTGAGGACAGCTCCTCCGCATGCCGGCATCGAGGCGAAGCGGAGAGAAACCTGCCATGGCCATGAGTGAGCCCAGGCCTCCTGACCCCCAATGATCCTGATCTCTATCTCCTTCTCCGGAATAAAGGAACGCACCCCCGACAGGTCTGACACAACAGTTTTTTTAATACTTGTAGTGAATTTAAAATAAAACTGTAAAAGATTTTATATAACATGTTAAACTCCTGAAGAAATTCTGCTCACCGCTTAATCCGAAGTTTCCATTTAAAGTCTCATTTAAAGTCACATTCTGCTGATTTTCATCCAGCTTTAAATCTGAGGACACGAAAAGGAAAAGACACAAAACATCAGCAGAGAAATTTAACTCATTCATCCTCATTTATGAAACTGATTTAATGAATCAAATAGTCAAGATTAATTTCATATCATTCAGTTTAAACTCAAAGATGCAGATTGATGCAAAAACTCAAACTATTTAACTTGTTTCTGCAAAGAAATCCAAAAATAATTGTTGAATCTTCTCAGATCTTTTCATGTTTGTCTTTATTTTTTGCACCAAATTATGACAAGTAGTATCAGTAACAGTATTGATAAATACTGGTATCAGTAAAAATTGGAAGAATTTATTTTATTGAACTGTATTTAACATGTGCAGGTGTGAATCTTGATTAAAATAAACTTTTATCTTTGAGAAAATAAATCAGCTTCATTCTCAGCAGGTGCAGAATTAAATCTGACCTGAGAGCAGCAGTTAATCCAAATCAAACATCGAGTCATTAAGATCAAATCAGATGAAAGTGTCGAACCTGCAGCAGCAGCTGAAGTGTTTGATGGATTCTGACTGAGTTCAGCTGCAGAGACACAAAATAAAAAACAGTTTGAACTTGAAGTAGCAGTGAAACAGTGAATGTGAGAGAAAATCAGAATATCACCTGTTTGAAGAGTCGACAGACACACTAACAGACAGAGCAGACAGACCACAGACATCATCCTGACTCATAGACGACCACAGACACTGAGCTGTCTGATCACTCACCTGTCTCACCTGTCTGATTGGACACACCTGCAGGATGACTTCTCACTCCTCACTGTTGATCTAGAATCATCATGTGTTGGTTTTATCTTTAGAGAAACAAGAATCTTCAGTCTTCAAACAAAAGTTCCTCCAACAAACTGTAGAAGATTTAAATAAAGAGAAATACACTTTCTTTCTTTTCATGCTTTCACATGTTTGGACCTATTTTTCAACTAGTGATCAATCTGGCAATATTTTTTCCACGGATCAATTAGTTGTTTAATCCATAAAATGCCAGAAAATGTTGATCAAAGTCCTCAAATGTATTTTTTTGTCCACAACTCAGAAGATATTTACATTTAAGAGGCTGAAACCAGAGAATTGAGACTTTTTCTTTAAATTAAAAAAGACTTAAACAGATTAATTGATTATCACTAATATCAATAATAGATTCATGATGCACCTCTAAGTGTTTTATGATGGTTGTCAGGTTTATTAGTTTGACTGATTGATTAACTGATTTAAAGACAAAATGTTGAAACTTCCACCCAGTGAAGTTTTTTTTTAAATGAGAGGCCATGATGATGAAGCTGTGTTCACTGTGCAATGGTAGGATGTCATTCTTTATTTTAAAACTGTAACCCTGCTAACAATTCACATTTTTGAAAAATATATTTGTAATGTGATTACATGTTTTTTTGTAATGTAATACAGTTTCCTTTTTTTGCAACCAGATTATATAATCCTGTTACATGTCTGTCACTCCCCAAACCTGCTCACATGGAGGAGTGTGTCATGTTTGTCAGCCTGTACAGATCTGTATTGTGTTTCCTCCACCGGGGGGCATCCTAGAGACACTTCATCATGTTTTATTGCCAGTTCATTCAGTTTCTACGTTGGTCTGCAGAATCTGACAGCTCACAGTAACTGAATCCACTGGATCACACGTGTGTTGATGCAGTGCTGACAGAGTCCATCTGAATTCATCTGTAAACTTTGGTCCTGTTTGTGAATGTGTAAGTATTTCAGGCCTGTGTGTATAAAAAAAATACAACACAATACAATGAATGTAATTTCCCCCAGATTTCCCCCAGGAAATTAATAAAGTGGGCTATGTCTTCTTCTTCTTCTTCTTCTTCTTCTTCTTAATTAAAAATCAAAGGAAGAATATAACTGCACTCTGTTCTCGGTGTTCTCAGTAACGTTACCAAAAAGTCTCAGTCAAATTCAGTCAAATCAGCACTAAATGAAACCTATCAAACATGGAGACAAACAGGCCCGGACTGGCCAAAGGGAGATACGGGAGTATTCCCGAAGCGCCGGTGTGTGCTTGGCCTGCTGGCTCTGCCTGCGGCTGCCGCCTGCATGTCGGGTTTTTGTTTTTTTTTTCTTCTACAGGTTGCCGGTCGACCGGCATCGCGGCTGTCTGACTTTTTTTAAGTCTTCTTTCAGGCCAATCAGAGGCCACTCAGGCCAGTAGCATGTGAGGAGGACAACAAGACGATTGGTTTGTTTAACACCCACCCCAACAGTCCGTGTCAACCACACAGACAGCGTGTGTGTGGAGGAGGGGGTGTGTCGCATGTGTGTCTGTGTGGTACCCGCTGCTGCTTCTGTGTGTGTGTGTAGCGAGGAGCGGAGAGGAGAGGAGGGGAGGGGAGAGGAGAGGAGCGGAGAGGAGAGGAGAGAGGAGAGGAGAGAGGAGGACGAGTCCAGAATGGACCCCCTAAAAAGAGGAAGGGCGGCGCGGAGAGGGAGAGAGAAAAATAGAGGAAGGCACTTGAGGGTCATGCGGCCAAATGCCATAATTTAACAAGTTTATTTAGCCCCCCCCCCCCCCCCCCCCCAGCCATGGCAGCGCCATCCAAAAAAAAAAAGATTCGTCCGCGTCAGACTCTGCGAGTAAGTTTTCTTAAAAAAAACAAAACACTGGTTCTCTTTAGACGCCTTGTAAACGTTTACATAATGTAAATATGTTGTTGAATTTTGCTGTCTGTTGCTGACTTGCTGTTATGTATCCCGGCCCATACATAAAGCTATTGTGTATTCCAACCTCAGATTTAGGTTGGGGTTCATTAGTATTTCCTTAGAGCCTATTTAAAATATTAGTCAATACTGTGCTCTCGGACTGTATTATACAGTCAGCCTTGTGTCTGTCAGTGCAGCATGCACGTGTTCTGTGTGTTCAAAGGCCTTCCTCATAGTAAATTGATTAATCATTTGATTTGGACTTAGGTTGTCTTTGTTGGTTAGGTTATATTGTAGGCTACACATAAAAAGTACTTGCCAATGAGGCACAGATTTGCAAATATGTGCCTTTCAGAAATGCAACATTATCTATGGACTTTTATGTATTGACAAAGGATTTTTTTTAAACTTTTTGACTTAATTGTCAGTTTGCTTAGATGGTTGTGTTGCATTTAATGTTCTTGCAGCTGTTAATGTTTGGTTTTGATTAATGTGAAAGCTGATGTTTCTGATGTTTCGGGAATATGTTGTGTGTCTAGGGTGACCAGGTCCCAATAAACCAAAAGAGGGACAAGGGGTATGTTTGTGAGGGACAAAGTGGGACACCGCCTGTAGCTGCATCGTCTCTTCTTGTTTGGCGTCTCCCCCTCCTCCATTTCCAAAGAGGAACGCGCGATGTGAGTGTCATTCACTAGCTGTCACCTCAGCTGTTGGTAGCGCGGAGAAAATTAGGGGCGGGCCTAAACGCCGTACGTCCGGTGCTACTATGACAACAACAAACAGCCCAGAGTGCAGGAACATCCGGTTTCACATTGCTGGGGCCTGAGGGGGATGTTGTGCGGGACATGGTCTCAATTTGCGTGATGCGTGAAAAGAGACAGAAAATGCGTGAAATCACGCGCAAAGCGGGACATCTGGTCACCCTATGTGTGTCTGTCTGCAAATGTCTGTTTGCAACAAGCTACAGGCTTGTTAACATAATATTAGTTACATTATTACACAAAGCAGTTGATATTCTACATGATATGACGTTTTATGTATAGCTTTAACCTTGGCATTACTTGTTATGTAAAACCTTCATTCTCTTCTATCAAGTGTGCTTGTGGATTTTGCTGAGGATTGTTGTGGTACTGTATTGCCACGTATATTCCAACCTTAGATTGTACAGTAGGTCCCATATGTGTACTTCTGTTTGGAATGCCAAAAACATACTATTGTGTGTGTGTGTGTGTGTGTGTGTGTGCGCGCCGCGCATGCGTGCGTGGTCATGCATATAAGTGTAGGTGTGAACGTGCGTGTGGACAGGGTGGCCTGCTGAATGACTGACTCCTGGCCTGAAAAAGCCTCCCAGTCCGGCCCTGGAGACAAATATATTTCTTTTGAATCCGAACTATCCAGACATCATTTAGGTTAGGTTATCTTTATTGTCCCCTCAGGGAAATTAGTTGTGCAGCCAGAGTTTACATGAAAAACACAATACAAAAGGGCAACATCATCAACAACAACAACAACAATAAATAGAAAACAAGGTAAAAAGCACATGGAAAGTTCAGATCAAGTACACCTGCAGGAAGTGCAGGTGTGTAAAATGTGCCAGAATAGTGCAGGACTGCAGTCAAGGTGCTGACCTGGAATGAAAGAAGCATGGAGGGTTTTAGTTTATTTTGTCAGAAAATAATGCAGAATCATTTTTATCATTATATTATTTATATTTGTCTTTGTTTTTTATGTGAAATGTAGTTATTATAATTAGAAATTCCTGTTGCAGTTTAAATAAAGTTTATTGCTAAACTGTAAAATATTCTGCCTCCATTACAGATGTTTGTCACAGCTGTTTGATAACTGAGGGATCCAAACCTGTTTTTCTGGGACTTAATATAAGATAAAATAGAACTTTATTAATCCTGAACCACAGTTTACAGGACATGAAATAATGTTTTATACCCTGTTCACTTATGGCAGTGAGACGGGTGAAAGAAAATGATCATGGCTTAATCGATCATTTTGTTTTAACTGTAATCAAAGAGTGGATCCAGATATTTCAGCTCTGATAACCTCCAACTTTGTAAACTCTTTTAGTCTCTTTTAGTTCTGCTGGCTCCTTTTATTTAAACAGTGTACAATCCACTTTTATGTAATCAGAATTATCGATCTATCAGAATTATCGATCAGCAACAACACAGTAAGAGCCGCTGTGATTGGTTACCTGTGTGTGCTCTTATTGTGACAGCGCTGTAGCGGAGGCGTGTCAGTGACGTGTCGGTGACGTGTCAGCGTCAGTGAGCAGCTGAAGTCCCCCAGTCAGTCAGCTGATCGATCAGCATCATGTCGGTGTACAGCCGGGAGGTCCTGAGCGCCACCCGCCTCCTCTGCTCCACCAGCGGCTCTCTGAACCCGCAGCAGCTGCACCAGCACCTGCAGCGGCTCCACAACACCACCGAAGAAGAGTTCAGCTACATCATGCACGAGTGTCCCCGGTTCCTGCTGGTCCGCGGCCTGCAGGAGGACCACACGGTGGTGGCCCGGACCTCCGTGCGTCTGTGCGGCAGGTACAGCCGGGAGGCGTGCTGCGAGTCCGAGTCCGAGTTCGGATCCTGTGAGCGGTTGCACCTGTGCAGGTTCTTCATCTACGGAACCTGCAGGTTCGGGAAGGGCAGGTGGGTCCGCCTCAGGTGTGTCTGACGGTGCAACAGGTAGAAAATCATGAGTTCATCTCGTAGTGATACTCGGTAAAACTTCTCCTCCTGCAGGATTCCGTAGTTCTAAAACAGCAGTAAACACGTCACTAAACAAGTTTGATCTAAAACTGCAGGAAATGCGTCACTAAACAAGTTTGAATAAAGGTATTGGTCGGGAACTATTTACCGCTGCGGACTGATACAAACTTCCTGCAGCAGCGGAGAGAAGAAACGAAACTTAAGGAATCAGAAAGTGAAGCTGCTGCAGAATAGAACAACAGAACGATAGAACAGGAGAACAATCATCAGAGAACATCTAACTCTGCTGCTGTTCAAGCAGTCAGGAATTAAATTCTAGAATTATTAGAATCAGAATTATATTTATTGATGAATGTATTGTTTTTCTGTCTTTATTGATTAATGTGCAGCTCACTGCAGTTTATTCTCAGGAAAAAAGAAACAAAAACTTTATGATAACTCCTGTTTATCTGCCCCTCCTCATAATCCCAGCTGATAATAATCAGAATAAAATACTCAAAATAAATCAGTTATTCTTAGTTATTATTTATTATTAAACAGTAATCACGGTACAATTGATTAAGAAATGTGAATAAAAAAAGGAAAGAGTATAACTACATTTGTAAATTGAAAAAAAAAAAGAAAAAATAAATTATTTTAATATTGTGGAAAATTATAATTAAACACTCTAGTTCCATTTTCTGGTGAAACTGTATTCTGTATGAATTTTTATATATGTAATTTATGAAATGTTTAGTTTTGCTTTAATTGTTTTAATGTCACAACTTCAAACAATTTAAAAATGTGTTAAAATCCTTCAGAATCTCACCTGCTGATAACACAGGTGTAAACATGTGCTTTTATAATCATCTTTGTTAAAAATAGATTTTTTATGAAAATGTCGGCCCTTCAAAGTTGTGTCCCAGATTTCTGTCAACAAAAATGTGACATCATCAGCTGATCAGCTGATTGTGTGTGATGAGGCATTTTAATTTTCCAGAGAAATGAAACTTAACAAAATGTCTGCTGTTGTGGAAATTTTACTCTCACACTTTACTGTGTCTGATTGACATTTTTCACCATTTTATGGACCAAACAACTAATTGATTAATAGGGTTAGGGTTAGTAAAATAGTAAAATAACTGTCAAAAGTTTTTAAAAAATTTAAATTTACGTCCATGTGCTCCACATGTTTGGACATATTTTTCAACAGTTGACAAGATGAAAACTGAGTATTTATAGTTGTGGACATTTTGAAAATGTCACTTTGAGTTCTCCAATTGAAGAACTGAAAAATAATCTGCTCATAAATCAGTAATGTAAATAATCACTAGTTGCAGCCTGACTAATTGAATCATTAATTAATAGAGTGAAACATATAATCAGTAGATAATCTGCACAGTTTCAGCACTTTTGTTTTTTTGACCAAATAACATGAAACTACTCATTCATTTTAATCCAAAGATAAAATTTAAAACTATTTTTAATTTTTATTGATGTTTTAAATCTTTACAAGCTCCCAACAATAAACTACATCAAAGGCACTGACTGATTCTTAAGTGTTCTAAATATATTGATTATAAAGTATTGATTATTGATCCCGATCAGTTCTGGCCGATCAAATGATTAACACTGATCTTGTTAACGTTGCTGTTGTTTGTCGCAGGAAGCCATGTAAATTCTCCCACGACATTCGATCAGATCACAACTATCGATTACTGAGAGACTTTCACCTGCACGAGCTCAACGAAGACGAACTGTTTGTGCTGCTGCTGCAGAACGACCCCACACTGCTGCCAGAGGTAACACACCTGTCACACACCTGTCACACACCTGTCACACACCTGTGACTCACCTGACACACCTGTGACACACCTGACTCACCTGTAATACACCTGAGGGGTGAACTAGGAAGTGAGATTAATGTGTCAGCAGCTATGATGAGTCTAAATCCAGGATTTTCAGCATCATGAAGGTGTCTCTCTTTTAACCTGTTAGATCACCATGGTAACTGATGCTGAACTCATAACCTGGTCAGGAGCAGGTTATGTTCTGAGTTTCAGATTAAATTGTTTGTAAAAAGCGCCGCTCTTTATCTAATTATTGTCCTAACGAGGTTGTTAATGATCGATACAGATTATAAACTGAGGGAAGACATTAAAAATGAAAAGTAGCTGAGCTGTATGTTTGTAACGTCACCGAACGAATCCGTATAATGTAGAAATCTAACATCGTGTCACAGCAGCATGAACTGTAGCATCTTGTTGTCATGGTAACCTCTGTTTGGTGATGCAGAGTCATTTTTCCTGTTTGTTTCAGGTCATATTAACACTTTAAATAATCCACACAGTAAAATAATGATGAAGCAGCTACAGACACTTTGAAGACTTTTGACTTATTGTCTGTGTTGCAGCTCAGAACACTGATTAGAAAATTCATTATTATTTATCAGAAAATCTTAAATCAGTTTCACTCATTTTACGTTGGTTTGGTCACAAACTTCAGTGATGTCCACGTCTCTGTCATCATGGGACAGTGTCAGACTGACAGCGTCATGTTTAAATCTGCTGTATGAAGTTTTATTGTTTAATGTGCAGTTTTCATGTTAGAAATAAACGGCAGCATTAAGATCACATTTAGTTGATAAGTCATTTTCTGACAGCATTCTTCTTCTCCTGCTTTATTTGCAGCAACAGTGTTGCTTTTTGCATGTTGTCCACAGCTCCTAATTATAACAACTTGATGAGTTTGACTGAAGTGTTCGGCTCACGATCGCTTCACTTTTTTCCTTTTTTTTTCGCAATCCTCTCACTTTGTGCGGAAGAAGAGTCAAATGACGCAACAAACACCCCTTTTTATGTGAGCACGCACAGAGTCTGAAGACGAGAGCATTGTGATCCCAATTATCTCTGACTGCGGTTTTAGGCTTTGTCGATCCAGATCATGCAAAGAAAGCCTGGCTGTGTTGAGCTTCCTTCATAGTACACCCCTCAGATGCTGGTCAGGTACTGTTATTTTTATGTTTGTTTATGTAAACAGAAAACAAGTATAAATGTATTCAGTCTTATATATTTTTGAATCAGTCAGGTTTAATTCTGCGCTGAATAAACTTTCATTTCTTCTTCTTCGTGTTCTGCGATGTTTATTTTTTAACACATGTTGCAGTTTGTTCTTGTGTTTGTGTGTTTTCTCTCACGTTTACTCTTTTCTTTGGTTTGGACCAGAGTAGCTTCTGTCCTGGTTTCAGTGGATGGAACACAGATGACGATCCTGCACTCTGATTGGATGATACAGCAGGCGTTATGTGTCATGTGTTAACAGTAACAGTGAAGAAGAACCGAGTGAAGAGAAGCCTGAAGAACCTCAAACAGAGCCTGAGTTTTAAATCAAGAAGCAAGAGTAATAAAGAAAAAAGAACAAAAACAAACAAAAAAAACAAAACAAAAAGAAGTGAGAGATGTAAAAGTGTCCACAGAGGTAAAACACTTTGCTCTGTCAGGTCCGTACGTTCGTCACGTTAACCAAAGAAAAGAAAAACATGTTTTTTATAATGATGCAACATCTCATAACTACAAACAAGAATTAGAATTAGAACTCTTACATTCATTTCAAGATCTCATCATTTAAAAGAACTGTGAAAAACAATATCATAATTATGATAAAACTATTTATTTCATGATTTCATTATGATTATAATAAACAACAATAATAACTACAAGAAAATGATGTCCTGATATTGAAAAGTCTTTGTGTCATAAGTAGAAAATAAGATCTTAATTATGAGATGTTGAGTCCTAATTGCGATAAACCTTTTCTTTGGTGTCTGCAGTAGTTTTGATTGGTCCGTTCTCAGGTGTGCGTCTCTCCTCAGGTGTGATGTGTCACTCTTTGTTCTGCTCTCAGGTGTGTGCGCACTATAACAAAGGCTCTGGGCCTCACGGCTGCTGCACCTTCCAGGAGAGCTGCACCAAAGTGCACCTGTGTCAGCACTTCATTCAGGGCCACTGTCTCTTCGGACACAAGTGCAACCGGCAGCACGCCATCGACCAACATGGCCGCCGCACGTTGGACGAGAGAGGACTGAGCGGACACATCATCCGGGAGCTGCCCTTCATTTACAGGAACCTGCACCACCTCACTGCCGCCGCTGCCGCCGAGACCGCAGGTGACAGGAACCACTCCAAATATGGTCACTTAAGTTTCTCCACAGGTGTTTGTGTCCTGCATCGATCAGCTGTTTGTGTTTGCGTGTCTGTCAGAGAATCCTCCGGATCAGACGGACGACAGCCCCAACATCTGTCTGCACTTCCTCAGAAACAGCTGCAAGTTCCAGAGTGAGTTCACCATCATGTCTTCACCATCCTGTCTTCACCTTCATGTCTTCACCTTCATGTCTTCACCTTCATCTCTTCACATTCATGTCTTCACCATCATGTCTTCACCATCCTGTCTTCACCTTCATGTCTTCACCTTCATGTCTTCACCTTCATCTCTTCACTTTCATGTCTTCACCTTCATCTCTTCACCTTCATGTCTTCACCTTCATCTCTTCACCTTCATGTCTTCACCTTCATGTCTTCACCTTCATCTCTTCACCTTCATGTCTTCACCTTCATCTCTTCACCTTCATCTCTTCACTTTTACATGTCTTCCTCATCTGATCACTTTGTCTTTTTGCGTGTCTGTCAACCTTCACGGCTCAGCCCACATCTTCTCACTCTCAAACGCTCAGTTCAGTGAGTTCACTTTCATGTCTTCACCTCACCTCTCTTCACCTTCATGTCTTCACCTTCATCTTCACCTTCATTCTTCACCATCATCTTCACCTCTTCTTCACCTCCTCTTCACCTTCATGTCTTCACCTTCTCATCTTCACCTCATCACTTCACCTTCATCTCTTCACCTTCATGTCTTCACCTTCATCTCTTCACCTTCATGTCTTCACCTTCATGTCTTCACCTTCATCTCTTCACCTTCATGTCTTCACCTTCATCTCTTCACCTTCATCTCTTCACTTTCATGTCTTCACCTTCATCTCTTCACCTTCATGTTCTTCACTTCATTCATGTCTTCACCTTCATCTCTTCACCTTCATGTCTTCACCTTCATCTCTTCACTTTCATGTCTTCACCTTCACCCCCTCACCTTCAGCTCCTCACCTTCACCTCCTCATCTTCAGCTCCTCATCTTCACCTCCTCACCTTCACCTGCTCCTCTTCACCTTCATGTCTTCACCTCCTCATCTTCACCTCCTCACCTTCACCTGCTCCTCTTCACCTTCATGTCTTCACCTTCATGTCTTCACCTCCTCATCTTCACCTCCTCACCTTCAGCTCCTCATCTTCACCTCCTCATCTTCACCTCCTCACCTTCACCTGCACCTCTTCACCTTCATGTCTTCACCTTCATCTCTTCACCTTCATGTCTTCACCTCCTCACCTTCACCTCCTCATCTTCACCTCCTCACCTTCACCTCTGTGTGTCTGAGATCTCTGCTGTTGTTTCCTTTAATTTCCACTAGATGGCAGCAAAGTGTCAAAGTTTACACTCTTCAGCCTGTAGAGTCTCGTCTCACTGCATCAACCACAACTTTTAGTTCATATTAAACAACACAAATACAGACTACATGTAACTTTATTAACAGTTATATGAGTTGTAGTTTTATGTAGATTTTCTGTAAACTAAATACAAAATCAGGAAACTATTAGAGTGAGTCTGCAGCACAAACTGACCCCTGCAGTAATGTTTCCATTTTTACTAAGATAAGATAAGATAAGAAAAAATAAAATAAGATAAAATAAAGTACAATTTTATACTTCAAATAATTCTCTAACAAGCTGCAAAATGTTTTTATTTTGAAAATTCTGTACACGTAAAAGTAATTTTCACACCGTGGCCCCCAGTTTCTATGATTGATTTGTTTTCTGAATGAATCAAAATCATCTGCAATGATGCTGATGATGATTTTTTTCTTCTAAATGGATTGATTGAATTTTCATCAAAAAATATATTTTTCTTCTAAATGTTTTCATTTATCTCATGACACATTTTATTTTGCACTCATCCATTCACCTTCAGAATTTAATTTTTGTAACTTTAATCCAAATTATTTATATGTAAGATTTTTGTTTCATGTAATTAACTTTATTAGGGGCCGGGCAGCCTAAGCTGCCAGGACCCTATTGTTTTCCTCAATGTTCTTCTTTCTTTCTGTCTTTCTTCTTCCGAGGAAATCCTACTTCCCATGCTCGAAAAATGACCAAACTTCCAGGTCCAGTCCCATGTCAGATTGCCTCAGCTGCAAAAACAGGCCAATAGTCCTGATGGTGGCGCTACAGCAAGCCTCTAAAGTTCAAAATTTTGAAAATTCATAACAAATCAACCATATGTGCTACAGATTTACAACTTTCACCACAATGTAGCCCCAATACTGAAGAAACTTTTGTACATTTAAACCTATTGCAAATTATGAAGTTTATCACTCTGTTTTTTTTTCAAAAACTGTAAAACTTATTAAACCTATCTCCTCCCACAATTTTTGTTCAATTGACACCAAACTTGCTACAGAGCATCTTCAGACTGTCCTACACAAACGATCCACACAGATTTTTGATTTATGGAAAATTGAGCCTACAGTGCATCAGAATGTTTGACTGTAAACAGTATTATAAACATATACTTGCAAATTCTTGCTAAATACATTTTCAATGTTCATGAAAAAAATGACAAAATTTTGGAGTCATGGTAGATGATGTTTGGAAAATATCAGAATTTTATCTCAAAAACTGAATTTTTTACAGCATTTTGAATTTCACTCTCATGTGAACAATTGGAGTCAATGCAAAAATGTCATTTTTAAACATCAGTTTTTCACTTTTGGAGCCAATAAATCATTGTTAAAAACTAATGACCAACATCTCCATGCTGTCTAGATGATATTTGTGTATTTTGGGATTTTTGTCTTAATAACTGAATTTTTGACAGCCATTTGAAATCTGCCTTTACATGCTAACAGCTGCTGTCTTGCACACAGGTGACTGGCTTAGTCAATTTGTGAAGCTACAGGTGACATTTCCATTTGCCAATTAGCTCAGTGAGACAGAGGATGGTTCTTGGTGTTGAAGGTTGTGAGTTCAAGCCTCAGCTTGTACAACATTTCCATATGAGAAATCTACCCAAAATTTTCACAAAGGTCCAGTCCCATGCCAGATGTCCTCAACTGGAAACACAAGACAAAAGTCCTGATGGTGGCGCTACAGCAAGCCTCTAAATTTCAAAACTTTGAAAATTCATAAATCAACCATATGTGCTACAATTTTGGAACTTTCACTTTGAAATGTTCTTTTCCATGGCATGGATGGCTGCTGTCTGGCACCCTGTTGCTTGGCTTAGTCAATTTGTGAAGCCACACTTGAATTGTCACTTGTCAATTAGCTCAGTGAGATAGAAGACAGACCTCAGTCTCAGATGTTGTGAGTTCAAGTCTCAGCTAAAGCAGAACAGACCCTCTAATGTGAAAGTCTTATGTTCAGGCATCATGCTATGTGGATTAGAGACTACTAAGATTAAAATAATTATGATCCAGGCAGTTTTGCTGAGAGACAAATACTCTTTATCAACACGTTTCCCTGTTATCCCTTGTCTCTTTTCCCTGTTTATTTGGCTTAGCTATCAGTCAATATGCAGAGTCTCTTGTGCCAGAAATTGTGAGTTCAAGCCTCAACTGATGTAAAATGCACATTAGAATGCCACCTTTTTTTCATCTTCCTACACTCTGCTTGTTGCTCAGAATTGCCTAATTTTGCTTAAAATTGCCCGGCCCCAACCATTGCTGCGCAGTAGCTATAATTCATATTATTAGGGGGCCAAGCCCGCGGGGCCTGGGTACCACGTATGCAAGCATACGCGGTTCCCAGGACCAGCGGTGCTGGGAACCCTATTGTTTTTGTTCAGATTTTTTTTTTTTCCTCCTTATTTTTATTTTTCCGTTGATAAAAGTGGTGCTGCAGGCTAAACCATGCAAGGAAGGGCGGTGCAATTTGGAGGATTGGTCCAGACCCCTCAGGGACCTCAGGCACAAAAAATGACATATGTCCGCCAGCAGGGGGCACTATAACCAAGGGCAACGCCTTTTGGGCTATAACTCCCACACCATATGTCGCGCATTCAAAAGCCTCATATCCCCACATTCCCTGAATAGCGTTGAATCACATGGGCCGGGCCACGCCCATTTCCGACTATAATTTTTTTTTCACAAAATCGCGAAAACTGGAAAACCTACTTTTTTCGAACTCCTCCTTGGGGTTTTGTCCGATCAGTGTGAAATTTGGCACGTACAGTCTTCCGATGGACCTGACCAAAAGTTATCAAAAGAATTTTGTTCTGTCAAAATATGCGCAAATTATTAACGAATAAATTTTTCAAGCTAGCTATAAAAATGCGAACAATTGCATATCTCGGTCAAAATAAATGATAACGACACCAAGTCTGACATCCTTGGTTGGCATGTGACTGTGAGTGTGTGAGCAAAATTTGGCTAATGTTGGCCACTATATATTATATCTCTAAAACAGCAACACCGATTTTTACGAAATTTGGTGGGTATGATGCTGGGTCACTCCTGAGGCCATATCTTGAAGGTAATCACAACTGGTCAAAGTGGGCGTGGCTTATTACGAGATAAACAACAAACATTTATTTCAGCTCAAGTGTTATGCTGACGGCTGTGAAATTTACAGGGTATATATAGAATAGCACACAGACCACCCATACCAAAAATTGTGCATCTACTCCACTAGGTGGCGCTGTAACGGATGCAAACGCATTTTGGCCTGTAACTTCCACATTTTTAATCACATCTTCATAAACTTTATATCCATGTGTTCCCTAAATAGATCCGCATCTTTTGACATAGGCCACGCCCACTCCCACAGCATGTTTCTCTTTGTAAGTCGCTACATGTCAAAAACCTACTTTTTCGAACTCCTCCTAGGGTTTACGCTCCATCTGCACGAAACTTTGCAGACACAATCTCCAGACGTGCCTGATCAAAAGTTATCAATAGAATTTTGCTACGCAAAAAAATGTGCTACTTATAAATAAACATTTTTTTCTGCTAGCTAAAAAACACATACCATTGCATATTTTTGTCAAAGTAAAAGCTATCGACATCAAACTCAAATCACTTGTTTCAGAGGTCAACCAGAGGCTTTCTGCCAAATTTGGCACAAATTGGCCGATAGGGGGCGCTATAAACAGAGAAAAATCAAGCGACACAAAAGTTTCTCAGATTCGCACGAAATTTGGCGAGCGCCATGTGGAGTCGCTCCTGAGGCCGGCTATAAAGTTTAGTGATGTTTGGTCAAAGTGGGCGTGACTTCTTACAACAAACATATTCAGCCTTTCACACTGCTCTTCCCATTACAATAAGAGCAATGGAGAAAGAGGGCAGCCTTGTTCGACTCAACGCTTGATAGCAGATCTTGGCGGTGTGCCTCCAGGTGACGAAACAGAGCTGTTTGCGTTGCGTGGCCTCCGCGACGCCCGCGGGCCGAGTCACGCGGGAGGCTTGGCCCCCGTTGATAACTGCTTGCAGGTCTAGTTTTTATTAATATTATTCATTCCTGCACAGATGAGCAGTCTTTATGATTTTGTTAAGTGAAGCACAATATAGACTTTTTCAGATCACCGATATTTGGCTTCTGATGCTGATAAGATAACTGATCATTTCACATTTTCATATTTTAAGAAGAAGTGAATGTAAGCTGTAGTTCAAATCAAGGTGACGTCACCATGACAACAGAAACACAACAGTTCTGTTACTTTTGTTTTCATAGAAAAATTTGATGAAGAATTCAAATGAAATGTTTTGAGAATTTCTGTCAAATCAGATATTTTTATAACAGATATTTATCATCTGTAACTTAACAGTCAGAATAATAATTGATCATATAAATTTCCCGTTATCAGCTGATGATTTGCTGGATCTGATATTCATTGTGTCCTTTCATTTTGTTGTCATGCAGGCTGAATAAATAAAATTGGTCTTTTTTCAGTAGAGGTTTTGTGTGGTGCAGTTTTCATGTCTGAAGTTTACGGTGTGTCTTTGTGCAGACGGATGCCGCGGTGTTCACTTCCACCTGCCCTACAGGTGGGAGGTGTTTGATGGTGTCACCTGGACGGACCTGCAGGACATGGAGGACATCGAGCAGGACTTCTGTGACCCGTCTAAAACTCAGAGGTCAGAGGTCGCCTCCTGCTGGTGCTCAGGTGTGAAGATGATCTGCTGTCGACTGAAACCTTTCTTGTCTCTGTTTCCAGCAGCGGAGATCAGCCCGTCGACTTTGTGACGAAGACACGGGACTTACAGCCCGTCCGCCGTCTCTCCACGGTTTCCTCTGTAACAAAACCTCCTCACTACACCCTGACGACTCAGTGGCGGTGGTACTACAAGGGAGACCATGGGAACTGGATCGAGTACGGAGAGCTGGTGAGCCGGAGGCTGGTTCAGTTCAGTAACTTCAAAGACTAAATGTGTTGCTGCATAAACAAACATTACTTTAATCTAAGATTAGTTCTGATCAGAGTTTAGCAAAACTTGGTTTGAAGTAAATCGAATTAAAATGAAGCAGAGATCTGTTGCACAATTAAAAACTAATCTCAGTTTAGCAAATCCAAGTTTATTGGTGTAAACTCAAATTAAATTTAAGTGCTGTTAACTAAAAAATTCATAAACGTCACATTGTATGCTAGCTAAATGAAAAACAAACAATTTTTTTATATTGAGTTTAGAAAAGGAGGTTGCGCTTCAGCAATTAGATTCTCAGTGGAGTGCTAGACCCAAAATCCAGTGAGCATATTCCTAAAAAGTTGAAAGGGTAGCACATCTCAAGTCTTCAAGTCAGGGAGGACAAAATACTTACATTTCAGTTGTTTGTTTAGCTCACATCACAAAAAGCAAACGGCACAAAGCCTTCATCAGAGCGTTTGTGATGTGATGTGTGAGCTAAATAAACAACTGAAATGTGAGTATTTTGTCCTCCCTGACTTGAAGACTTGAGGTGTGCTACCCTTTCAACTTTTTTGGATTTTTTTTATATTGTTTCCTAGCTAGCTAAAAGTTAGCAAAACGTTACATTGTTTCCTAGCTACCTAAAGAGTTAAAACACTGCACATTTTTCACTGTTTGCTTGCTGGTAAAAAAAAAAAAAGGTAACAAAATGCTGCACTGTTTGCTTGCTAGCTACAAAGTCATTTAGCCCAGTTAGCCTCTTCATGAAGCTGTAATTTCTCATTCTTTAAAAACCACTTGTGTGAATTAAAGGATCAATCTGACCAAAAAACTGAAGATTAAAAACAGAAAACAAAGACTAACTGTCAGCAGCTATTTTAAAAGAAAGAAGAGATGCTGCGTCATAAAACTCAGCTGCTTCAGTCGGTCCATAAACACATCATTCTGGTCGATTTAAGAGGAGCCATTTTAAAAGTTAAACCTCATCAAGTGTCAGTTTAAAGTTAATACTGGATCACAGTTTGGAGAAACATAATTTAAAGTTAATCCATGATTTAAAGGGATAGTAGCATTATTTTTAAGTGGGGTTGTATGAGCTACAAATAGCCCCTAAGTACCGTAATTGCAGTAGAAGACTCTCCACACTCCTCCCGTTAGCAACGCCAGCCCATAGTCCTGCTCAGAGATTTCCAACATACAGTGTTGTGAATGGTCCCAAAAAAACGCCTATTTTTGCGGCCTAAAAGAGGTTTTACCGGAAAAAAATACACAGTTCCGTTGTTCGCTATAATAAAATTATGCTCAGCCCCTCAAAGTGCAGGAAAAACGCAGTTTTTATTTGGACCTAACCAACTCACGTATCCCTCCGCCCAGGGTTAGCGCCCGCTGATCAGCCTACTACACAGTGTACTACGAAGAGCGCTGTAGTGCTCCGCCGATCAGCTGTTTTGAGTCATTGCTGATTGCGATTTCGAGGACGGAAGCTGGTGAAACCTCTTCAAACATTTTGAAAATGGTTCGTGTGTGTTGCTATCCAGGATGCAATAACAAAGCTGTGTCCCATAGCCCTTATAGCTTTCACCGCATTCCTTTGCGTGATATTGGCCTTTGGCAGCTGTGGCTAGTTGCTCTAAACTTGGATGTCAACATGCCAGCATAATTTTATTATAGCGAACAATGGAACTGTGTATTTTTTTCCGGTAAAACCTCTTTTAGGCCGCAAAAATAGGCCGTTTTTTTGGGACCGTTCACAACACTGTATGTTGGAAATCTCTGAGCAGGACTATGGGCTGGCGTTGCTAACGGGAGGAGTGTGGAGAGTCTTCTACTGCAATTACGGTACTTAGGGGCTATTTGTAGCTCATACAACCCCACTTAAAAATAATGCTACTATCCCTTTAATATTTAATTCTTGTTGGTTTGACTCAGCCTAAATCGTCAAATCGATGCAGACTGTGATCACGATATTAGCATGTTAGCATGCTAACTCGTCTGTGCTACCTCAGGATGAGAAGCAGCGCAGCACCTCAGTGACGTCCAAGACTCTGGAGGAGACGTTCTTGTCCGACAGAAGAGCTGAAGTCAAAGTGGTGAAAGGACAAAGACAGTACGTCCTCAGCTTCAAAGGTACGAGTCACTGTCACCTCCTAGTTAAATTCCAAATCAAGATTGGCAGTCCCCAAGTTAAGACAGGAAGGTCCCAAAACCAAGTCAGGTCCAGAGTCAAGACAGATAAGTCCTCGAGACAAACTCCAAGTTAAGACAGATAAGTCCTGTGACAAGTATAAGTCATGCCCCAGGTCAAGACACGAGTCACTTCTTAAGTCAGGTCCCAAGTCAAAACTGACAATCCCCATGGCAAGTCCCAAGTCAGGACATGAAGGTCCCAAATCAAGTCCACAATCCAATCATGAAAGGTAAGTTCCAAGTCGCTTCCTAAATCAAGTCCCAAGTCAAGATAGGCAGTCCCCAAGTTAAGACAGAGTCAAGACAGGAAGGTCTCAAGTCCCAAGTCAGAATTAGCAATCTGCAAGTCAAGTCTTAAGTAAAGACAAGAAGGTCCCAAATGAAGTCTCAAGTCAAGACAAGTCCCAATACGTCTGATTCTTGACAGGAAGTCTGGAATCAGCACAGATTCTCACAAGTACCAAGTCAGACCAACAAGTCCTAAACAAGTTGACATGTGCCCTTCAGCAAATGTAATGTCATTTCAAGTTTTAAACATTTTAAAAATCTTTTTAGCAATTTATTATCAATAATAAAGACTTAAGTATTTATTAGTTTCAAATAAACTTGAAAACCTTTTAAATTCAGCCTGATCAAGTTTTCTTGCCACAGTTCCAGTCATCAGATCAGAAATCAGAAATGGTTTAATAGGTTTTCGCCTACCAGGGATTTGTTGTGGCATGTTGGTGCATACAAACATAATACCAAAATATAAATAACAAAATGAGGCAAGTGCTGTTGGTGAACATTTATCATCTCTGACTGTTTTTCATGTTATCGTTTCTGTTGACCAGCACCTGAACAAACTGAGGAGAAACTGTTTTCACTGTTTATACTCTGCGATCTTGTCTTCTTCACTGCAGACATGTACCAGAGGAACCCCAAACACAACACCAAGAGGAGCGTTCGTCGTCGTCCACGTTTCGTCTCTGTGGCCGAGGTGGAGAGACAGGTCGCTCAGCAGAGTGTTTCCTTTGCTTCACTCCTGCACTGATATGGACGAGTTTGTTACTGCAGATTTTGATGGATTTGAAGCTTTGTTAGCAGTTTGTCACGTTGGTTCAGACTAAAATATTTCAGTAGTTATTGGATGGATTTGAATTAAATCTGGTTCAAGTGTTTGCGGTTCTCACATAATGAATTTTGATGACTTCATGGGGATCACATGACTTTAAATCTGGCGTCACCAACCAGACACTCCTTAAACTAATGACCAAATTCTCATTACACTAACATTAGCATCTTACCTTATTTTGGCTAGGTTTAGTTGTATTTGCAACATGACATGTCACCATGCTGATATATGAGAGCATAACACGCATAACTATTTTTGTTTTATCAGAGAGTTTTACAGTCTGTTGACAGAAAACCAAAGACTTCACTTCCTGTCAGGCTTCTTTATCTCAGGAAGTCTTTCATTCAGTGTTTCTTTGAAAAAATGAAAGTCGCTCCTGAATCTTATTAGATATCAGAACCTGAGTTAAAGTTGTGTGGCTGGATATTTAGTGAACCTGTCAGTTCTGGTTTCACTTCAGCAGCTCAACTTTACACTTTCAGACTGGGTGCAGTCCAAACGTCCAAGTACAATTTTACACACAGTCCAAACGCCAGACAGCACATTTTCAGGTTCACTTTGGGTTAATTTGGTTAGATTTAGGAAAAAATCACAATATAAGAAATTAGACTTGCATACTAAAGTTAAACTGAGTCAATGCTGACATTTTCATTTCACACAGGACACAAGCTCCTGTCTGTTTGACTCTTCTGTCCACCTCCACCTTACGAAGACTTTCTTGCTCTTTATACGACGTCACCTGACTGTTTTTTTCTCTGGTCAGATGAAATGTTGTAAAAAAGTTTGAGTCAGTCTGAATGGTTTGAAATCACACATGAAATGATGTCCTGTCATCATTTAAAGAGAGTCGTCTGCTACGACGCGTCAAAACTCACTTACTGTGTGCCATGAAAAAAGAATCAAAGTGTAAACAAAGTAAAGATGTGTTTCTTCAGGGCTGCTTAGATTTTCTACATGAGGACTTTGATACAGATCAGTTTATGTTTACTTTATGTTTATGATCAGTTTGTTTACTTTATGTTTATGATCAGTTGATGTGTAGCAGCAGGTCAAACACATGAGCTGATACTTTACACATATAGATCTCTGAGCTGTTACATCATTTGTTTTTTTTTTATCAAATAGAAGCATTTGTTTTGGGTTTGAAACCGTTTTTATATTAGAAGCACTTATTTTCTATTTTTATATCTATTTTCAGACTAAGTTTATGTTGTTTACATTTTGTTTTTCATCAAACTTTTATATCTGACTTTTCTCAGTTCACATCAACTCTGCAGAATAAAAATCTGATTCTGACTGAACATGTTGTTCTGTCTGCTTTTATTGTGATGGACCGCTGACTGATACAGACAGTAAATACAAAGCTTTTCAAAATAAAATACAACCTTCTTCAAAATAAAAACTGCTTTTCAAAATAAACTAAAACGTTCTAAAAAAAATTAAAATACAATGCTTTTCAAAATAAAATGCAACACTGTTCAAAATACTCTCAAACAAAAACATTTTTTTTCAGAATGAAAATAATTCTTAACAATATAAAATGCAAAGCATTTCAAAATTAACAAAATATATATGCTTTTCAAAATAGGATACATTTCTCTTTGTGACCAACCAAAAATGCCTCAATAAACCTGCTCAGCACAGATGTACCTGCATCATGTGATCATAAAGTGTCATCTGATTTACCTGTCAGAATCAGTATTTCATTGTATTTTTTATTGTTTTTATTGTTTATTTGTTGTTATCATTTCAAAGTGTTTTTTATGACTTTATGACATCATATTCAGCCTGTTTCCACAGGAGTGTCTTATGTCATCTGATGTCAATCAATTTATTTTGTAATGATACTAATAATACTAATACTAATACTACTGCTACTACTACTACTACTACTACTACTAATAATAATAATAATAAAATGAATATAATTTGAGATAAAAAACAGTTTTGTGGTTCTTCATGTTTCCTCAGTCCGGTCCAGCTTCTGTCAGTGTGTGTGTGTGTGTGTGTGTGTGTGTGTGTGTGTGTGTGAGATCAGGTGACTCTCAGCAGCAGCAGGCGGAGCCGGACCGGGACTGGTACTGACGGGTCCGGATCAGACCAGAGGAAGACTCTGCGGACACACACACACACACACACACACACACACACACACACAAAGGAGGATGATGAAGGTGTGATCCTGCAGCCTCCTCCTCCTCCTCTTCGTGCAGGGAGCGCGCCGCGTGGCAGCGCAGAGGAGAGGCGTGACGCTCCGATCCGCATCAGGATGGCAGGTAGGTCTTAAACCTGGTTCGGGATTAAAGCTGTGCCGGTTCGGCTCGGCTCGGTGTGTGTTACATCTCTCTCTCTCTCTCTCTCTCTCTCTCTCTCTCTCTCTCTCTTCTCTCTCTCTCTCTCTCTCTGTGTGTGTGTGTGTGTGTGTGTGTTGATGATCCGTATTAATGATGCGGGGTGGGAGAGGTGGAGGTGGGGGGCGGGTTTCTGCTGCTGCTGCGGTCTGAGCCGCATCGTGTCGGTGTGGAGGATCCAGCTGCGGTTCAGACTAGGACCAGGACCAGGATCTTGTGTTGTAACGGGTTAAACCGGATCAGACCGGTGTTTGAGGCCGGGGGAGGTGGTGCAGCTGCAGCCGGGGGACGGTGCCTGTAGAGCGGGGGAGAGCAGCAAAGCAGCCCGGTGTGTCCTCGGAGGACAGGCAGGCAGACAGGCCGCCCGAGCCGGTAATTAGGTCAGTGTGAATGGAGACAGAACCGAACCGAGCTGAGCCGAGCCGAGCCGAAATGAGGCAGATGATCGGAGGTGTGAGCGGCCTGCAGACAGAACAGAGAGCAGGGCCGGATCACACCAGGACACGGCCCAGAGGACAGAGACAGAGACAAAGACAGACAGGAGAGACAGCTGCTGCTGCAACACAGAGACGTGAGACATGTGGAGGACACAAGACACATATGGATATATTAACCTTTATATCTGTGTATATCTAGTAGGCCTATATCTGTACCTGTGGAGATTAGAGGGGTGGCCCCTTATTTTTCACTGGGGTGGGGGGGTCACATGACAAATTGATCAACTATTAAATTAATCCCCAACTATTTTGATAATCGATTAATCAGTTTGAGTCACTTTTTTAATTAAAAAATCTTAAATGTGAATATTTTCTGGTTTACCAGATCCTGTCACAAAATAGGTCCAAACATGTGAAAACAGGTGTTTTCACATGTTTGGACCTATTTTTCAACTAGTGATCTGTCTGACAATAATTTTCTCACTGATCAATTAGTTGTTTGATCCATAAAATGTCAGAAGATGTTGATCAAAGTCCAAGATGACGTCCTCAAATGTCTTGTTTTGTCCTCAACTCAAAGATATTCAGTTTACTGTCAGACAGGAGTAAAGAAACCAGAAAATATTCACATTTAAGAAGCTGAAATCAGAGAATTTAGACTTTTATTTTCCCCAAAATGATTCAATGACTAATGGATTATCAGAATAGTTGGAAAATATTTGATAGTTGATTAATGGTTACAGCTCCAGTCAGAAGTGTTCAATAGAGGGAACATGGTGATCAACTGTGGTCAAATAGATATGTTTTTCAGTGGTCAGTGCAGGTGAGACACAGTTTATAGCAACACTAGAAGAAGAACAATGTAACCAGCATGTACTGAATATGAAATCCCACTTCAACAGACAGTGATGGATGGATGCTGCCCCCTGCTGGTCACAGAGTGCACAGAGAGTCAGGGGGTTCCCACGTTTGTTGGTGCTGTGCAGGAGGGAGGAGCCAGTTTGGGATGTGGATGTTGCTGCTCCTGCAGACTTTGCTGTGTCTGAATGTCAAAAAGTCAATAATAATAAATAATAACTCTTGTTTACCTCACATTTGAACTAATGATGCATCATTTGACAGACTTTAATCTGTGAAGAAGATAACTGGAGCAGTACAGAAAATTTGTTATGTTACATTACTACAATATTACTCAATTACAAGTAAAAATACTGGTATTAGAAAACTACTTAAGTAAAAGTACAAAGTATTCTTCAGAGTATTAGTTACCTTTAAACTGTTGATGTTGAATGGTCATCAACAGAAGATATTCAATCCAAGTGTTTCTCTTTATTCTGATCTTCAGTCTGAATCTCTCCTCAGTACTCGCATGACAGACGACTACAGAGACTGAGGCCCTTTCCTGAGGGGGCCTGGTCTTTGTAGTCATCCTGAGGGGGCCTGGTCTCTGTGGTCATCTTGAGGGGGCCTGGTCTCTGTAGTCCTCTCTGATGTTAACATGTCTCTCATGTCCTCCTGAGGGGTCCTGGTCTCTGTGGTCATCCTGAGGGACCCTGGTCTCTGCAGTTCTCTCTGATGTTGACGTGTCTTTCGTGTCCTCCTAAGGGGCCCTGGTCTCTGTAGTCATCCTCAGGGACCTTAGTCTCTGTAGTCCTCTCTGATGTTAACATGTCTCTTGTGTCCTTCAGGTCCTCCTGAGGGGGCCTGGTCTCTGTGGTCCTCTCAGATGTTGACATGTCTCTCATGTTCTCCTGAGGGGCCCTGGTCTCTGCGGTCCTCTCAGATGTTGACATGTCTCTCGTGTCCTCCTGAGGGGCCTTGGTCTCTGCGGTCCTCTCTGATGTTGACATGTCTCTCGTGTCCTCCTGAGGGGCCCTGGTCTCTGTGGTCCTCTCTGATGTTGACATGTCACTCATGTCCTCCTGAGGGGCTCTGGTCTCTCTAGTCCTGCTCTCTGACATTAACGTGCCTCTTGTGTCCTCCAGGTCCTCCTGAGGGGCCCTGGTCTCTGTGTACCTGGATCAGGATTGGACCTGCGGCCCACTGAGGATGACAATGGACCCTGTGACCCCTCTGGACTCCGGCTCCACAATGGACCCCCCCCGAACTACGGCGTGCAGACGGACCCTCGCTATGACCCTGCTGGTGGCTGGAACACTGGTTTCCATGGTTACATCCAGCTCACCTGCTGCAGGTGAGTGCTGATCTTTAAAGGGACAGTCCTTAGTCCTGGTTCATCCTCATCAGCCTGTTTACCAGGCAGGGAGATGCTGTCCAGGTGCATGATGGGAAATGTAGGATTGAGTGTTTTTAATGGTGACACAGTTCTGTATGCAGATGACTCAAAATGAAAAATAACATAAACAGTCAAAGCTGAGCTGTGATCGGGGCTGTGACAGCAACATTTTACAGCGACTAATTACGTTTTATTAGACTCTGAATCATACAGTCATTAGCGTAGCTGCGTTAAGGAGCAGGACTGTACGTGAGTGAGTGTGTGCAGCGTGAAAGTTGGTGAGAGTGAGCAGCAGACTGTTGGTGCTGCTCACAGTGCAGCAGAAACTTAAACTCAGCAGTCAGTTGTCAGTGTGGCAGTAAATGTAAAGTTCAGTTCATAAGAGCTGCAGCTTCTCAACACCAAGAAAAGTCTTGTCTGTTGTTTCACAACTGCAGGAGAAGTGATGGGGTAAGCCCTGAAGCAAGCTGAGCATGAAGGGCTAATGTTAAGCTAATGTTAACGCTAGCATTACCTTCACAACATTGACTCCAATGCGATCGTGTGCCTTTAAGCTTGTAATCAGCCTTGAACTGCAGCATCTTCTTGGACACTTTGTCAAATAAATCCAACACTGAGTATCTTCTGTGATTTTTCTGTGTTGGAAACAGTTGTTGTTAGCATGTTGTTAGCCACTGCTGACAATGCCATGATGCCTTTGACCAATCAGAGGCTGTGTTCCTGTGTGGCTCTGATCTCAAATACATGACACAAACCCTTCCAAATAAAACTTGTGGTGATGACAGTAATGACCTCAAGTGACTGTGGTCATGTGGTTATTATCACATTCTGAGAACAAAAGCCAAGACGAGTGAAAATGAAATTTCAGACAACAACCATCTGTGCAAATCAGATGTAACAGTACATTTATATAAAATATATATAATATATAAGTGTATTTCCTGCCTAAATCTAGTCAATCAGAACTGCAACTACTGATTGTTTTCATTGTTGATTAATATGTTGATTATTTTCTCGATTAATCAATCCTGTCAGTCTTGTCAAATCATTCCTGTAACAATTATTTTCATTATTGATCAATCCATCAGTCATTTCCTCCATGAATTGATTAGTTGTTTGGTCCATAAAATATCAGAAGATGTTGATCAAAGTCCAACATGATGTCCTTAAATGTCTCGTTTTGTCCACAACTCAAAGATATTCAGTTTACTGCCAGAGAGGAGTAAAGAAACCAGAAAATATTCACATTTAAGAAGCTGAAATCAGAGAATTTGGACTTTTTTTAATGTAAAAAAAAAAATGACTCAAAATAATTAATCGATTTATTAATCCTGTCACAGTCTTATCAGTTGAAAAACAGGTCCAAACGTGAAAACAGGTGGAGCAACATATGCTGCTGTCCATGTGTTTGGACCTGTTTTTCAAGCAGAAATCTCAGAAATTTTGAATTTTTTCTCAGAATATTACCTCCAGCTCAGCTCTGTAATTAAAGACATTTTCTTTTTACCTACAGTGGCTCTAATAGGATATCTATCTATCTATCTATCTATCTATCTATCTCACTCTGTATTTGAGGGCGTCGTCTCCTGAATACCAATGACTCGTCTCCGTTCAGCACGTGATGCTGCCGCAAAGCACGGCGTCACCACAGCAACCAGGCACTAGATGAGAGACTCAGTCAAGGCTGCAACTGTGTGTGTGTGTGTGTGTGTGTGTGTGATGACACAAAGACAAATAGGTTTAAAGAGACTGCAGAGGAAACAGAAAAAAGAGGAAGCAGGAAGAAGAAACAGAAACAGGTCACTGTGTTTGAATCTAAATTAGTTTTATTGTCACAAATATACAAACCATCAGGAGGAGGTAATAAATGCTACAATGGGGCGGCTGTGGCTCAGTGGTAGAGCGAGTCGTCTCCCAATTGGAAGGTTGGTGGTTCGATTCCCGGCTCCTCTGGTTTACATGTCGAAGTGTCCTTGGGCAAGACACTGAACCCCACATTGCTCCCGATGGCTGCGCCAACGGTGTATGACTGTGTGTGAATGACTTCTGTTGCACAGGTTGGGTCTTTGTAGAAGAAACCACCTGTGTCATTAGTGTGTGAATGGGGTGAATGTGACTTGTAGTTCTGAAAGCGCTTTGAGTAGTCTATGACTAGAAAAGCGCTATATAAATACAGCCCATTTACCATTTACAGTGACAGAAATAGAAAATAATTTTATTGTTCTGACTGATTTATCCTGTCAGCAGCTTTGTGTGACAGTGGGAAACTTTTTTTTGTTCCTTCAGTTAAACGTGTAGTGAAATCCTCTTCTTCTATTTCTAAGAATCAAATGTTCAGATTGATTACACTATAATGTCTGTATGCTAAATCTAAAGCTATAGTCAACAGCTGGCTAGCTTAGCTTGGCATAAACACTGGAAGACTGGTCTTTAGGTTTGGACAGCCTCTTGAGGTTCCGTCTGTCTTCAGGTTCAGTCAGTCTCTTTAGATTCAGTTAGTGTCTTTAGGTTCAGTCAGTGACTTTAGGTTCAGTTAGTGTCTTTAGGTTCAGTTAGTGTCTTTAGGTTCGGTCAGTGTCTTTAGGTTCAGTTAGTGTCTTTAGGTTCAGTTAGTGTCTTCAGGTTCAATTAGTGTATTTAGGTTCGGTCAGTGTCTTTAGGTTCAGTCAGTGTCTTCAGGGTCAGTCAGTGTCTTTATGTTCAGTTAGTGTTTTTAGGTTCAGTCAGTGTCTTTAGGTTCAGTCAGTGTCTTTAGGTTCGGTCAGTGTCTTTAGGTTCAGTTAGTGTCTTTAGGTTCAATTAGTGTCTTTAGGTTCAGTCAGTGTCTTTAGGTTCAGTCAGTGTCTTTAGGTTCATTTAGTGTCTTTAGGTACAATTAGTGTCTTTAGGTTCAGTCCAGTGCTTTAAGTGGAAAAAAATAAGTGCCGGTACTCCCCTTATTTGATCGTTGCCAGGTAAATTAGGCGGTGGGTAACAGCAGATCATTAAGTTATATATTTAAATACTAGGACATGATACTGATTTTTAAAAAGAAATTTGTTTTTATTGAGCTTTCAACTTTCCAGATAAATTCTGTTTGTTCACTTGGATATTGGCCCAAGGGAGGTCTTCAGGGGGGCGGCCCTCAAGTAGCATACAGGCTGATGCACAAGTGAACTGGCACCTATAATTTCCTGTGGACACACACGAGAGAAATAAATAGATAGAAGATGGAGACAGACAGTACATGGAGAAAATTGGAGAAGTGAGCTATGCAGTTGACAAGTAAATCAATTAGGCTAAATGACATACTCCTGTGTTTGTTTCTATCATAACAAAACAGTAGACAATGACTGTTTAATATTTTAGACCTAAATATTTGATTGTAGTGTTTATGAGTTAAATTAGGATGGACATAAGAGATCTCCCATATACTTACACAAATGCAACCAAATCCTGGACAGGAGGTTGTCCATCAAGCAAGGCAACTGGTACTGAACATACCCTGTGGACACACACATGCACACACACACACGCTCTAATGTTTGCATTCAACGTCCGCGAGATCTCTTCTTCACGTCCTTTTTCTGGCACACTCGACTCGCGAGACCTCCTTACAAGTGAACGCCTCGCGACGGGCAGGCGTGTGGCACGTACCAGTGCACACTGGGTAATGTAGTATAACGATAGGAGTATGAGTATCATAAAGCGCAAGAGAGAAATAGAACAAGAGAGAGTACTATGGGCTCATGTGAAGTCCCGGTACGCCGTAAAAAGTCCCGGTACGCTAGAGGCTAAAATTGAGAAGTGCTGGTACTCCGTACTGGTGCGTACCGGCCCACTTAAAGCACTGGTTCAGTCAATGTCTTTAGGTTCGGTCAGTGTCTTTAGGTTCAGTCAGTGTCTTTAGGTTCGGTCAGTGTCTTTAGGTTCAGTTAGTGTCTTTAGGTTCGGTCAGTGTCTTTAGGTTCAGTCAGTGTCTTTAGGTTCAGTTAGTGTCTTTAGGTTTGGTCAGTGTCTTTAGGTCTGGTCAGTGTCTTTAGGTGCGGTCAGTGTCTTCAGGTTCAGTTAGTGTCTTTAGGTTGGTCAGTGTCTTTAGATTTTGTCAGTGTCTTTAGGTCTGGTCAGTGTCTTTAGGTTCGGTCAGTGTCTTCAGGTTCAGTTAGTGTATTTAGCTTGGTCAGCGTCTTTAGGTCTGGTCAGTGTCTTTTGGTTCGGTCAGTGTCTTCAGGTTAAGTCAGTGTCTTTAGTTTTGGTCAGTGTCTTTAGGTCTGGTCAGTGTCTTTAGGTTTGGTCAGTGTCTTTAGGTCTGGTCAGTGTCTTTAGATTTGGTCAGTGTCTTCAGGGTCAGTCAGTGTCTTTATGTTCAGTTAGTGTTTTTAGGTTCAGTCAGTGTCTGTAGGTTCGGTCAGTGTCTTTAGGTTCGGTCAGTGTCTTTAGGTTCAGTTAGTGTCTTTAGGTTCAATTAGTGTCTTTAGGTTCAGTCAGTGTCTTTAGGTTCGGTCAGTGTCTTTAGGTTCAGTTAGTGTCTTTAGGTACAATTAGTGTCTTTAGGTTCAGTCAATGTCTTTAGGTTCGGTCAGTGTCTTTAGGTTCAGTTAGTGTCTTTAGGTTCGGTCAGTGTCTTTAGGTTCAGTCAGTGTCTTTAGGTTCAATTAGTGTCTTTAGGTTCGGTCAGTGTCTTTAGGTTCGGTCAGTGTCTTTAGGTTCAGTCAGTGTCTTTAGGTTCAGCTAGTGTCTTTAGGTTTGGTCAGTGTCTTTAGGTCTGGTCAGTGTCTTTAGGTTTGGTCAGTGTCTTCAGGTTCAGTTAGTGTCTTTAGGTTTGGTCAGTGTTTTTAGGTCTGGTCAGTGTCTTTAGGTTCAGTCAGTGTCTTCAGGTTCAGTCAGTGTCTTTAGTTTTGGTCAGTGTCTTTAGGTTCGGTCAGTGTCTTTAGGATCAGTTAGTGTCTTTAGGTCTGGTCAGTGTCTTTAGGTTCGGTTAGTGTCTTTAGGTTTGGTCAGTGTCTTTAGGTTTGGTCAGTGTCTAGGTTCGGTCAGTGTCTTTAGGTCTGGTCAGTGTCTTTAGGTTCGGTCAGTGTCTAGGTTCGGTCAGTGTCTTTAGGTCTGGTCAGTGTCTTAAGGTTCGATCAGTGTCTAGGTTCGGTCATTGTCTTTAGGTTCAGTTAGTGTCTTTAGGTTCAGTTAGTGTTTTTAGGTCTAGTCAGTGTCTTTAGGTTCGGTCAGTGTCTTTAGGTTCGGTCAGTGTCTTCAGGTTCAGTCAGTGTCTTTAGGTTCAGTCAGTGTCTTCAGGTTCGGTTAGTGTCTTTAGGTTTGGTCAGTGTCTTTAGGTCTGGTCAGTGCCTTTAGGTTCGGTCAGTGTCTTTAGGTCTGGCCAGTGTCTTTAGGTTCAGTCACTGTCTTCAGGTTCAGTCAGTGTCTTTAGGTTCGGTCAGTGTCTTTAGGTCTGGTCAGTGTCTTTAGGTTCGGTCAGTGTCTTCAAGTTCAGTCAGTGTCTTTAGGTTCAGTTAGTGTTTTTAGGTTCAGTCAGTGTCTTTAGGTTCGGTCAGTTTCTTTAGGTTCGGTTAGTGTCTTCAGGTTCAGTTAGTGTCTTTAGGTCTGGTCAGTGTCTTTAGGTTCGGTCAGTGTCTTCAGGTTCAGTCAGTGTCTTTAGGTTCAGTTAGTGTTTTTAGGTTCAGTCAGTGTCTTTAGGTTTGGTCAGTGTCTCTAGGTCTGGTCAGTGTCTTTAGGTTCAGTCAGTGTCTTTAGGTCTGGTCAGTGTCTTTAGGTTCGGTTAGTGTCTTCAGGTTCAGTCAGTGTCTTTAGGTTCAGTTAGTGTTTTTAGGTTCAGTCATTGTCTTTAGGTTCGGTCAGTGTCTTCAGGTTCAGTTAGTGTCTTTAGGTTCAGTTAGTGTATTTAGGTTCGGTCAGTGTCTTTAGGTTTGGTTAGTGTCTTTAGGTTTGGTCAGTGTCTTTAGGTCTGGTCAGTGTCTAGGTTCAGTCAGTGTCTTTAGGTTCAGTTAGTGTCTTTAGGTTCAGTTAGTGTTTTTAGGTCTGGTCAGTGTCTTTAGGTTCGGTCAGTGTCCTTAGGTTCGGTGAGTGTCTTTAGGTTCAGTCAGTGTCTTTAGGTCTGGTCAGTGTCTTTAGGTTCGGTCAGTGTCTTCAGGTTTAGTCAATGTCTTTAGGTTCGGTCAGTGTCTGCAGGTTCAGTCAGTGTCTTTAGGTTCGGTCAGTGTCTTTAGGTTCAGTCAGTGTCTTTAGGTTCAGTTGGTGTTTTTAGGTTCAGTCAGTGTCTTTAGGTTCGGTCAGTGTCTTTAGGTTCATTCAGTGTCTTTAGGTTCAGTTAGTGTTTTTAGGTTCAGTTAGTGTCTTTAGGTTCGGTCAGTGTCTTCAGGTTCAGTTAGTGTCTTTAGGTTTGGTCAGTGTCTTTAGGTCTGGCCAGTGTCTTTAGGTTCGGTCAGTGTCTTCAGGTTCAGTCAGTGTCTTTAGTTTTGGTCAGTGTCTTTAGGTCTGGTCAGTGTTTGGTTGTGGGATGGGATCAGGGATTTTAAGCCCTCTCTTTGTGTAACAGGTGTGCTGGACTTCAACAGGACGGCAAAGTCTCCATCACGTCCTTCATCACTATCGTCACCCTCCTCTTCTTCCTCACGTCTAAGACCCCCGGCCCCAAGCCCACTGTCAGACTCTGGTTACCATGGTAACAGTGGTGGCACAGGCTCAGCGGAGGACTCAGACTCTGGTGCTCAGGGGATTCACCTCCTGCTGAGACCTCCAGACCTCCTGTCCCCCAGCCTCCCCCCACCCCTTCCCCCACATGCCCAGCCCACCCTCACCCCCCCTCCCCCCTGGGAGCAAGGCCCCTCCCTGGAGGAGGCCTGGGGATCTGGAGACTACCTGGAGACCCTGTCCTTCATGGTGCCGGACGGCGAGGAGCTGGCCCTGGCCACCCCACTGCCCCACCACCCCTACGACGAAGACGACGGGGGGGACTGGGTTTCCTACGATACTGCTTTCCCGGCCCGTCCTACCCTTCCCCTCTCCTCTCGCCTTCCACTCTCCCCCTCCTCCTCCACCCCCAGCATCCCCCTGCACACGCGCCCCACCCATCTGGATGTGTTCCCGGCCTGGGACGAGGACTACGACCTGGAGGACATGTTGCCCCTGGAGCCGACAGAGCTGCTGCTGCCAGACATGAACAGTCTGGAGTACTACACTAACCTGCTGGCCCGGGAGAGGGAGCGGGAGAGAGACCGAGACCGACTCAACCGCACCGACTCCAAACCCCCCATCACTCCCACAACAACACAAATCCACCGCTCCCCTCCATCTCCATCCCCAAGCTCCGGTCCTCCACCAGGACGGGAGACCAAGCGTCCCCCGGCGGAGCCCACCCCACCCCTCACCCTCTCACCTACTCTCACAGGTGAGGAGAAGTCCTCAACCATCAGAACCCCTTCCAGCCCTCCTCCACCAGCTCCAAAACCCAAAGACCATGCCCCAGTCCCAGGCAGACACCCTCTTCGTCCTCCTTCCAACACCACTGGCCAGGTGCCTCCCCCTCCCCCCCTTGGACCGCCCACACGTCCCGACAGACCTGAGAGACCTCCAGTGGTCATCGAGAAGCCAGCAAAGTCTCCACCCACCAGGACCACCACCACTACGACCAAAGCGACAACCACAGCCACTGCCATCACCACCACCACCCAGATCACCGCCATCAGCCTTACCAGAGCGCCACCAGTCACCACACCCAGAGTGGCCCAGACACCGCCCACCAGACAGTACCTGTGTAACATCACCAAACCAGACATGTACCTGGTCAGAGTAGGTAAGCCCACCGTGGGTCATGTGACTTCAAGTGCTGCTGAGTCACAGTAACAGGTTCAGTCAGTTGATCTTTGTCTGTTTGTCTCCTGCAGTCAGTTCGAAGGGTTCATCAGCAGGGTTCACTCAAGTCAGAGAGCTTCTGAAGAGGGAGTTTAACCGCTCTGTGGAGCTACAGGTACAAACACCAACCAAACATCACCTCCTCTGCCACAAATATTACACCTTGAACTCACCCTGATGACGTCAGATGATTGACAGCTGTCTGTCACCTCTCTGCTTTCTCATCAGTTCCTGAAAACTCCGTCCAGTTTTGCCTTCCGAGTCGTGTCAGGACCACTGATCTTCACCGCCATGTCAGTCATCAATGCCCTCCGCCAAACACCACGCAGCTCTGCCCCCGTTCCCATCGTGTCGCCGCTCTACACCATACCTGACCTCAGGTACCAGGTCCACACTGTGCTGCAGTTTGTCCCTGCCCATGTCGACGTCAGACTCTGTAACTTCAGCGAACGAGTCGAGAGAGGGCTGGTGATGGCGTTCGCCGAGGCACGGAGACGATCCCATGAAGCAGGAAATGTCACCGTACAGGTGAGTCTGTCACCTGTTATGGTTTAAGAGTATCATCCCAAATGATCATTTATATTCAAAATCAATTAATCAGTCTGACATTCAGCCACTGTACACGTATGTGTGTCCTCTCCAGCTGTTGAACATCACCATGGGCGTGGGCCGGATGGCGGACCAGAAGGTTTCTGTAGACATCACCTTTGCACTCCGTGATGGGCGGGACTACCTCCCAGGGTCAGAGGTCAGCGAACATCTGAGGAAGCTCAGCCTGGTCGAGTTCAGTTTCTACATTGGTTTTCCAGCCTTGCAGATTGCAGAACGTACGGTTGTCACACACACACACATTCACACACACACACACACACATTATGAAGTATAATATGTGGTAAACATGTTTTAAATGTGTATGTAAAACAGGTGTTAAATGTGCACAAAGATGCACATTGTCAGAAATTTAACAAACATATGTAATTATAACACATATGTACTCATATGTTTAGAACACACATTTAAGTTAAAACACAGGTTTAACACATTTAACCAAGATGTTTTATATATATGTATGTATATATGTTATGTCGTTACATATTAAACGTTGTTACACATTTGTTAAATGTGTTAAATTTTGTTAGACGTTTATTAAACAAATGTTAAATTGTTAAACATTTATTAAAAGTTTGATTAATTTGTGTTAAATAAGCTAAACATCTGTTAAATTGTGTTTAATCTTTTTAAATGTGGTAAACTTTGTTAAACATTTGTTAAATATTTGTTAAATTTTCATTAAATGTTTGATTCATGTGTGTTAAATGTGTTAAACATTCGTTAAACATATGTCAAATGTGCATGATTTTATAGGTTAAACCTATGTAAAATGTCTGTTGCCAGCTTTCCACTACCCTGAGTTGAACACGTCTCACCATCTGCACTCCACCTGGGTCCGTACAGGTGAGAACACACCTCTACTTTGTATCAAACTCTGCAGATAGTTTGAGGTTGACATCAGTTTGTGTGGAGATGGACAGTGGAGTACTTTGGTCAAAAAAAAAGCTATTAGTTATCTGTAGATCATGAAACATGCTTTTGCTTTTTTAAATTGTTGTTTTATTTCACTCACTTGCTGCATTTGGATGGCCGCAGAAACCTGTAACAAATCTGAAGTCTTTTGAAAATATATTTCACTACTGAATATTGCAGCTTGTGTGAAAGTACGCTCCATGTGTTTCTGTGTGTGTTGTGTCAGTCCTGTTGGGAGTTCAGGAACAGCTAGTGGCTGAGAGGAGTTTTAAAGCTCGTCTGGAGAGACGTCTGGCTCTGCTGCTAGAAGAGGGACTGCAGGCATCCAGCAGGAGGCGCATGAGGAGAGCTACAGCTGTGGGCAACAACAGTCTGCAGGTACATACAGCTATACACACATCATACAGGTATTAAAGGTATTCCACATTTTTACTCCTGAATGTGATGTTTGTTCTCGCTGAGAGTCTGTTCACATCATCTGTATCCACACACTTGTACAGCGTTTACAACACGCTGAAGCAGAGAGGTTCTGAGTTTCACATCAGAGGTCTGACACTGTTTGGTTTGTTCTCTCTCTTTGTTGACTTCACTCCAAACGTTGGACCTGTTGTGTCTCAGGTGGTCCGGGTGTCGAGACTGTCAGGCCCGGAGCGTCCCCTGGAGGTTGTCTATTTCGTAGAGGGTCCAGGTGGTGAACGGATACCAGCTGAGGCGACAGCAGCCACGCTGAACCGTCTCGACCTTCAGAGAGCTGCCATTGTCCTCGGACACCGAGTCCAGAGACCACTCGCCCAACGTGAGTCGAATCCTGAGTCTACTCAGCGGTTTAAATGGCTAAGAATCAAGATATCAACACTAAAACAGAAATCAGAAACTGTTAGTGAACTCTTTGAACCTCACCTGTCTCTCACCTGCCTCCAGCTGTGGAGACCCTGTCTGTCCCTCCGGCGGAAACTCAGAGCAGCAGTATCTGGCTGATCGTCGGTGTGGTCGTCCCTGTCCTGCTGGCTGTTTTCATCATCATCATCCTCTACTGGAAGCTGTGCGGCTCAGAGAAGCTTGAGTTCCAGCCAGATGCCATCAACACCATCCAGCAGAGGCAGAAGGTCAGAGGTCACCAGTTTAACTCTTTCCTGTCCTTTATGTCCACACAGACAGACAGTTGACCCATGTGTCCTCTCTCAGCTTCAGGCTCCCAGCGTCAAAGGCTTCGACTTTGCCAAGCTCCACCTCGGTCAGCACAGCAAAGATGACATCATGGTGATCCAAGAGCCCGGCCCACTGCCCGCCCCTGTCAAAGAAGCCACGCCCTCTGATGGCGGAGACCTAAACACCCCCAAATCTAAAGGATCATCCACTAAGGTGGCACGGTCCAGCCGCCGCCGGGGCAGGTCAGACACATACATCTTACACTATGTACATCTGTAAAAAACATCTGTTTAAATAAGAAAAGTCCTGAAATGTCACTTACCAAAAGTGCCCAAACCCATCTGCACTTTCCAAAAATGTCAAAAACATCTACACTTTACAAAAATGTTCAAAACCGTTTTCCTTTCCAAAAATTAATCAGATTCATTTTCAAAACTTGAATGTTATTATATTGATTTTTTGGAGAGAAATTAAATATTATGGCATCAGAAGACAGAGAGGTGAAACAGAAACACAGAGAAACATTAAGACCTGAGTTCATCTTCTGTCTCTTGTCCATCAGGCTCAGTCCGTCAGATGGTGACTCGTTGGGGAGCGACCAATCAAGTGGCAGAGAATCAGCAGAAGAAAGCACTCGACCTGTAGCCACACCCAGTGAGGGCAAACAGCACAGGAAGACGCCCAAAAATGGTCAGAGACACTGTGACATCACCATCTAAACTGTTTGTCTGATTAAGAATAAAGCTGTTGTTGTGTTCTAACAAACATGGTGTGTCTTTTCTCTTTCATGCTTCTGTACTGAAGGAAGGAGCAACAAGATGGGTCAGTTCACACCTTCATATCATCTCTATCTGACACACTGAAGCTGCTCTCATCATTTATTCCATATCAACATTCTGTCAGCTGCAGATAAAAAGAGCCAAAATAATCCCTCAAAATCTCCCCAATTCATCCTTAATTAGCCCTTGAAAACACCGCAAACAGCTTCATCTAAATAAATGAGGTTTTTTATCAAGAATCCCTTAATTTGTAGAGTAATTTTAAGAACTAAACCCATTAAAAACTCTTTCAGACAGATACTTTCCACCACAGTTGTTCATCTTTTGGCATCTGGCCTTTCTTCGTCCATTTCTTCCACAGGCAGCGGTCCAGACGAGCTTCTGTCCTCGTCCTCTATCTTTGACCACGTCGACCGTCTGTCTCGCGGCTCGTCAGATGGCACACGTCGCCAGGCCAATAAGGTGCAGCTGATTGCCATGCAGCCGCGACCAAGCCCGCCGCACGCCCCATCCCAGCCTAGTCCCACCCTCACCGAGAAGGTCAACACAGAGGTGAGACAATCACGAAACTGATCCCACCACTCACATTTTAGACTTTTATTGACATTGTTGACCCTCCTGCATTCACCTGTCCTCCTGCAGGTGGCACTGAGACACAAGTCAGAGATCGAGCATCACAGGAACAAACTTCGGCAGCGTGCTAAGAGGCGGGGCCAGTGTGAGTTTCCCTCTATGGATGACATCATGGATGCATTTGGGGACGGACCGGTGCAGGGCGAGGTGGCTCAGCGTCTCTACAGCTCCGCCCACGACCACATGGACTGTATCCTGCAGACCGATGCCCCCTCACCCCCCACCCCAACCGACTCCAGGAGGAGGTCAGAGTTCACCTGAAAACACCTGAGCTGATGTCCTCATTATTTAGTTTAATATCTGAGAGATCATGTCCACCATGAGACACAGTTTCTAAACAGCTATGTTGTCTGTGTGTCTGTCCGTCCAGAGGGAGGCGCTCTCCTCGGGGACGGCGGGCTCAGCCAGGACCTGGAAGTCTTCCTGACACAGACAGAGACCGGTTGCTCACCGATCAGAGCGCCACCTACAGGAAGTACCCAGGACTCAACAACGTGGCCTACATGGTGAGACAGACAGCAGTGTCTTTAGTGTCTTCAGTGTGTTTGATGATTAGTCAGCAGTAGGACTCACTACTCAGGATCTACAGGAAGCATTTGATATCATGGATCATAGAATTTAGAAAAAGGTCAAATCTTTGGGATTTAATAGATTGGATTCAGTCTTATCAATCAAATAACACATTAGTGTCTCTCTGAATGTACAGCAATGGAATTTTGAGTTCCTCAGGGCAGCACTTTGGTTCCTTCTTTCATTTCATTGTATATTAATGATTTAAAGTCAGCCTGTTCTTTTGATGGTTTCATTTAGGTTGGGCTGATGTAAAGGGGTTCTGTCCACTGAAATGCTAGAGGGCTTTTAATTTGAAACAGACACAGGAAGTGTTGAGTTTGTATTAACAGGAAATGCAGTAACAGACAGGACAAATGGTCATGGATCAATCTGCTACATTACTGACTGTACAAACTATTGCTGGCTAGCTACCTCTTTAACAGAGCTAACAGTCTCAGACTCATAATTTACTTTGATAAATGCATCAGGAGACAGGAAGAAATGCATGCATTCAACTTGCATTTCTATAGGTGCTGACAGATAGCCAGGTTGATATATGGTAGGTGTTTGCTGCACACAGTTTTATTTGAAACTAGTGAATTCAAAATAAAACTTCTTAATGATTCCTTTGGAATTGTAATTGAATTCTTTTGGAATTGGTTCTCAATGGCCAACCCTAGTCTGAGATGCGCTAAAGAGGCCATACAGATGTTAAACCCTTTGATGTGAGTAACAGCCGGTATAAACTTTTTTAAAGGTTTTTTTTTTGTTGTTTTTTTTTGGCCATTTTTGCCTTTATTTGATAGTGCAGCTGAAGAGTAGTCAGGAAAGGGGGCAGAGAGAGAGGGGATGACACACAGCAAAGGGCTAAACGTCCGCCCCCAGTATAAACTTTTTACCCACGTGGTGGATGATTGGTCTGTGGTAACATCAACAGATATAAGAGAGTATCATCAGCATAAAGGTGGACATTCAAATACCTACATAAGATCTAAACATCTACTTTGTATTCTCTCTTTCCTCTCTCATACAGTCGGACCCTGACCTGCCCCCAGACCACGGCAGTCCCTCCCCTACTGATGAGGTGTTTGACCCCGCCCCAGCTCCGCCACCCTACATGCCCCCCAGCCTTCCATTGAGGAGGCACGGCAGCAGATGCACTCCCTCCTGGACGACGCCTTCGCCCTTGTGTCGCCGTCCTCACAGGGCAGCGCCGGGGTGAGCGGGGTAAGCCCTGCCTTGCCCAGCCCCTCCCCGCAGGCCTGCCCCCCAGGCAGGCAGTGGGGCTCTTACCCAGCAGCCCCCTCTCACAGCCCATTTTCTGCAGTGAGTGTGTCGACCCGCAGCTGATCCTTCTGTCATAACTTCATGTTCAGTTTTCATTTTCTGTTTCTGTTTCTGCAGAGATATGCAGAACTGGGAATGTCCCCGACATCAGTCCAGAGCCTGCTGCAGAGGTCAGTACACCTCAAACCAGGTCCAGGTCTGTAGGCCGGACAGGAATCAGTATTGATCGGTCGATTCAAATCAGACTTGAGTAACTTTGATGACTTCAGACTCAACTTGAAATTAAAAAAAGACTTACAACTTGGACTTTAGCACCAGTGACTCCTGACTTCACTTGGACTTGAGCCTTTTGACTTGTAAATAGTTGATACCTCACCTCAAGCCCAAAGATTAAAAACTTTAATTTAAAAAGTTTGAATCATGAATCAATTTGTTTCCCTTAATTTCCTGAATCAACTAACGTTAACACTATTCATTCTCAGCAAGTCAACACTTAATTCACCAGATCCACTTTGTTTAAACCAGTCAGACAGCAAAGAACCATGAAGAACTAAAAAAAAAAGAGACCAAAAATAATTTTGTTCATGGCAAAAAATTACCAGGTGATCGACACAAAATCAACTGCAGTATGAGAAATGTGCAGTTCAAAAATCACAGACAGAGAAGCAACAACTTCCAACTTAATTCAACATCTACATACAAACACATTACACAAAGAACAATCATGACACTCAGTTAAACGGCATTGCATTTGGTGAAGAGACACTATGACTTGTTTGGAACTCGAAACTCAAAGTTGGTACTGTCAGTCTTGACTTGTGACTTGACTTGTGAGTTGAAGGCATCATATTGAGACGTACTTGTGACTTGTAAAATAATGACTTGGGCCCACCTCTGGCACTGAGGCACTGTGTGTTTTCTCCAGGCAGGGCCTGAGCTCTGGAGGGTATGTTTCTACTGGAGACCAGCTGCAGGAATCAGTTTACTCCAGCAGAGGGCAGTATGAGGATCCCCCCTCATCGTCCAGACCACGACCTGTGGGGGGCAGCACAGGTACAGTCATCTGGATGCAATGATCTATATTCAATTGAATACTATACAAAGACAAGATATTTAAAGTTCAAACCAATACTTTATTGCAACTTTATTGTTTTTGCAAATATAAAATATATACTCAATCAGAATTGAAATTTGTGCCTGCAGCACGTTTCAAAAAAAGTTGGGACAGGGGCAACAAAATGCCTGGGAAAGTTGTCGAATGCTTGATGCTTTGGATCAGGGAGTGATGTCCTCTAAGCTAAATTTACATTTTACACAATGTCCCAACTTTTTTGGAGTCTGTGTTGTACACTGCTGTCATTTAAGAGTACAGAAACACTTTTTCTCAGTCTATCTCCGCCTCCTACACACACAGAAACATCAGCAGCACTCTTTCCCCAGATGGGGATTAAAAGTGTTTTATCTGTGATATTTGTTGACCTCCAGGTGCACAGCTCCACCACTTGACCCAGGTGGGTTTGTCAAGTCAAATTGGTGCGTACCCTGGAGTGGGTCGCAGCATGTCAGGTCCCACTGGCTCCAGCTGGAACCAGCAGCACTCAGACCAGGACCTGTCCAGACCAGGAGCCAGCAGAGAGAGTGTGAGTTCACTGTTGGAGTACAGAAAAAAATGTTCAGACCAGTTCTGACCTGACCAGTCCTGATCAGACCAATCCAGTCTAGAACAGTCAAGACCAGTCCTTGCCTCTAGACCCTGCTGACCCTCTGGGTATAGACAGAAAGTTAATTTTCTTCAGTCTGTGTCAAAGTTAAAAAGTTACTGTTATTTTTATATTCATGTTGTTTTTTTCACATTGTTAAGTTACGAGTGCATCAAGGATGGAAACAACAACAAATAACCACTGACATCAGTTTCCTTGCACTTTCTTTTTATATCTTTTCTCTCCCTTCTCCCTACAGGTGCTGTCATTTCCTGAGTTCTCCTCGTCCTCTGTTTTCCAGATGCCCAGCTCCTCATTGCGGGACCCTTCGGCCCCGCCTCTCCTCCTGACTTCACCGACTCCAGAGTACCCGCCGGAAGACGCCTCGCCCTCTGCCCACACCTCTGCCTCCCTTATAAAGGCTATTAGGGAAGAGCTGCGACGTCTGGCCCAAAAACAGGCTGCAGTGACCAGCTACCCTTAGACTGGTTTGTATCTGGACTCAACTGGTTTCCATACCACTCAGAGCTGGTAAGAACTGAAATAAAACCATGAATATGACTGATCTACACTCTGGACTCTCTTGAGCTAATCTACGTCTGTGGCGCTAAATCCAAAATAACTCTGGACAACGATCCACATTGGAAAAAACAGGACAGTATCTCCTGACTGAAAGACCTCCGGTACTTTACAGGGTCCCGTCTGTCTGTCCGTCATCCTTCAGCTCACTGTTCATTGGACGGGAGTTTGACTCTTCACGTTTCGACTGAAGTGCTTCCTGGAGTTAATGATCATACTTCCTGAACTTCAGGAGCGACAATTAATTCTGTACCAGATCATCCCTCCCTGAACTTCTTTAATGGATCCTCCTGCCTGATCATCTGGAGTGGGATAGCCCCTTCAGACGTTCTTGTGCCGATGGTCCATCCAGACATTCTGGGGTATTTCATTCTTCCTGGAGTCCCTCTTGAACTTCTGGAGTGAATCATCGCCCAAGACGTTCTGGAGTTGTAGTTTATTCGTGAATCCTTTCTTGATTTCTGGAGTGGGTGATCCTTCTTGAACTTCTGGAACGAATCATACCTCTGCCCTTCCAGATGGATCATCCTTCCAAACCTTCTAGAGTAGACTGTTGCTCCTGATCTTCTAAGTTGATGGTCTCTCCAGTCCCTCTGGGGCATTTCATCCCTCCTGGAGATTTGGAGCAGTTAGTCCCTCTTGAACAGCTGGAGAGAATCTGCCCTTCACCGCCTGGAATGGCAGCTCCTAGTATGGATCATCTCTCCTTAGCTTCCCGAGGGGAGGATTCCTCTTTGAGTTCTGGAGCGGATGATCCTTCCTGGACTTTTGGAGCGGTTAGTCCCTTCTAGATGTCTGGAGTAGACTGTTGCCCCAGACCTTCTGGAGTGGTAGTTTATATCTAAACCTCTGTAATAGATCACCTCTCCGTAGAGGGGGAATGACTTCCAGGCGTTCTGGAAGGGCTGATCCTTTTAGACCTTCTAGAGCTGATTGGCCCTCCTGAAGTTCTGAAGTCCCTCTGGACCTTCTGTGGTGCTAACCGTCAGCCTCATACCATCTCCTCATTGACCACTTATTGCCTTCCACAGTCCCATCAGCCACAGGGATCTTGTCTCTGTTCATAAACCATATCACTGAGGTCTTTGCACTGTCGACAGCTGGAGGTGGCATAAGTCCCTACAGCAAGGGGACGCAAAACAGGAAAAAAGTATATATAAATATCTATAAGAATGAATATAAATATCTGTAAAGAGATAGAATCCCAATGAGCACAATATTAATGTAAGAGTTATTATTGGAGTATTGAGATGTTACTTATTTTTTATTGCTTATATATGAAAGTCTACTTTAAATCATTTATTTTGATCAAAAAAAGACCAAACTACTGTTCTATTGTTGTATTCCTCTTGTGTTTGAGCTCGCTGTAGATTTTGAGCCGGCGCTTGTTTCTCCGTGGAGACGTTGCTTATTGTAGCTGCTCGCTCGTGTGTTCATGTATCAGTGGCAATGAAAAAAAAAAAACTGCTAATGCACCGCTTTGATATAAAGTTCTTTCATTGCTGATTTGTTGCATCCATCAGTCTGTTGCCAGAACGCTTTAGATGAGTTTATCACATGACAGGTGTGAACAAGTGTTTCTGTACGGGGGCAGAGAGTGGAAACCAGTCATCCATCACGACCAGATATAAAGGCTAACATTAAAAGCAAACACATCAGTGCCCCCTGGAGGCTGTAATGATCATTGCACACAAGGAAACAGATTCTTACCTCTAATAATTGCAGCTATTGCAGCTGTTAATAGTGGCTGCCCCATTGGTGCCCTGTGAGGAGAAGAAAAATTCTTACCATCGTTTGTAAGTTGTGAGGTAAAGTGTTCATCCTGATGGTGACAGCAGAGGAAAAGTCATGTCTTTACCTCAATAAAAGCGTTCATTCCTTGTACTGTGCAAACTGTACTCAGTTTGTCAGGATCAGGCTTTGCAGACTGGATTGCACCAAGACAAATTCATTTAATCTAAGATTAGTTCTAATCAGAGTTTAGTAAATCCAGATTTAAAATTAAGCATCTCTTTTGCTCAATTCAAAACTAATCTCTATTTAGTAAATACAAGTCTAGTGATTTAAATCAACATGAAATAGAGTTGAATCTATATGGAGATGCTTGCTCACCAAGTTAAAATAAATAAATAAAAATTTTATCTAAGTGCTGTCGGGACCTAGCAAGTATAAAACAGGGCGATAGTCCGTTAACTTCCAGCCGCTCTGTATTCTTAACAAAACATCACATTGTTTGGCTGCTCGCTAAAAAATTTAACATGTTACATTGTATGCTAACTAGCTAAAAAGTTATTTAATATTGTACACTGTATGCTAGCTTGCTAAAAAGTTAACAAAATATCACATTGTTTGGTAGCTATCTAAAATATTAACATGTTATATTGTTTGTTAACTAGCTAAAAGGTTTACAAAGCAAATCATTATTTGCCAGCCAGCTAAAACATTAGTTAGCCTAGCTGGCATACTCATGGTGGCTCTGCTCTAATATCTTATCATCCTATTAAGTCCACGCATCCGTGAGTGTCAGTTGAACTCCAGACATTTTGATTCAGGCTTTATCGTCTCGTTTTCCAGCTGAATGACTGGTTCTCTCTCCTCTCTGCTGATTGGCTGTTTTCTCCGTAGTGTTGTGAAGAAGTTGGTCGCTCGTATAAAAATTGGTTTCGGCGGGGTCTGAGAGGGATTGTTCGTCTCTGCTCTCTGCTCTTCTTCAGCATGTTTGACTGAGTTTGAGGCTTTAGCTACTTGTGATGTTCCAGTTAATGTTCAGCATGCTGCTAAAAGATGTTAAAAACCAAGTTTAAATAAGTAAAGAGTTGTTCCACATCAAGTTCAGAGTGAGCAAAGAGTGCCATAAAACCATCGCTCATCCATACACAGTCGAAAAAAGAAAAAATCATATGAAACATTTTTTTTGTTGTTTTGCATTTCCAAAAGATATTTTTTAATCTAAATAAAGATGGTTACAGTAAACAGTGTATAAATGAAAGTGGATATGGTGTTTAATAGAAAACTTAATATATAGAAAATATTTTATCTGTGATTGCTCTGCTGAACGGACTCAAAGATCTGCCCGGCAACAGTGCCAACACATCCTTCATGGACCAGAAACCAATTGCAGAACTCTTCACCGGCTGGAGACTTTCTGATTGGACCTAGCACCTGTCAGTCAAGCTGTAGGACTTGGCCACGCCTACAGGGTCACATGGTGCTAACTCAATGACTCAAGGTGTGTCTGAAAGTCATCAGATCACACCCGAAACATGAAAAAACAATTGAAATCCTGCAGGTGTCGTGATTCTGGGATCGACCTCTGGATTCAAGCTGCTGCTCTGCAGGTTTCACAAATGTCTCCTGAATGTTCCTTCAATGTTTTCTATACTTTCAGAATTTCTGTGTTTTCTAGATCTGTGATCCTCGGTGAGAATCCAGCTGATGACCAGTCGCGCTGTGGACGTTTGCTCATGACAAAACTATTGATTCACACTGGAATCACTCTGAGACTGACCTGGTTATGACATGTTCAGAGACCCTGCAGTCCTGACACATTATAGTCCTTTTATTCTGCTGCAGACAAGATGTGAACTCGAACAAACCAAATACTAACTTATGCAAACAACACACTAACACACGATATAACGTGGGAACAAGATAAACTGTGTGAACATGTTACTAACTGTTGCACACAAGTGACATTAGCTTGTACACACAAAATATCAACTTTTGAACAAGACAATAACTGATGTGCAAAACACATTGACCTAGATAATAACTTGTTGACTTGTGCATATAAAACATTAACTTAAGGGAACAAGATACTAACTTTGACAAACAAAATAATAAATTGTGGGAACAAGATATCAACTTCAATGCACAAGTTACGAATCTTATAGTATCATGTTGGTACAAACAAACACTGTTCAGACAAGGTACCCTAACCCTGTCTTCACAGTGGACTAACTTGTGCACAAGTGATCTATACATGTGCAAGCAATATAATAACTTCTTAAATACTGAATATTAACAAGACGCATAACTGTTCAAAAGTTTGGAATTGTGCCACCAAATAATGATGTCAGCTCACCGATGTTTTCCTGGACTGGAAAACTAAGTAAACATTGCAGGTTGCAGCAGTATTCTCCCATCATGTAACACTTCATTTAAATTATTTCAAACATAAATAATACATTTGATGTCTGATTTATGTTTTTTTTTTATCTAAGTTGAAATAGAATAAAACATCAATAATAACAGGTTCACTTTTGAACGGCCATGTAACAAGATATTAAGACGTGTGCACAAGTTATTATCTTTTGCACTTAAGATGAAAATCCAACTGTTGTGTGTTTCTGTTCAGGTGATCTATCTGATCTGGGACCAGTTCTCACTGTTAGCCTGCGATCTCGTTCTGTCACTGATCCGTCTGTTTTCAGACTGTTTGAGTCTTTAGTTTTGTCATGACTGGGCTTCCATACAGGTGTCGATCTGGACCGAACCACATTCCTGTTGTTCCTGTCTGGACTCTGTTCCAACATGCAGCCTCACTGAGTCCAGACCTTTAGACCAGGTGAGTTCATACCTGTCCAGGTGTGATCCAGGTAACTCAGTGAAGCTGCTGCAGGAATCAGAGCCTGAAGGAAACCTTCTTTTAATGTCAAATGAATGACACAGCCGGGAACACTGCCAGCGGTCTCACCTGTCCGACAGCAGCCAGGTGAGTCTGACTGTATCACATGACAGGACCTGTTTGAACCCAAACTGTGTGTGAGCTGCATCCTGCGCTGTTTCAGTCTCAAAGATTGTGTTGACAAACATTAAACAGATGTGTTCAAATTCAACCAGAGCCAGCTGTTTTTATTATCGCTCATCAGGTTTGACGCTGTTGTTACCATGGAGACGTGTGATATGTTTAATTACCAACTCTAAAAACGGTTTCGAACCCAGTTATTAATGTATAAGATGAAGAACCCCAATGTCAACACTAAAAATGGTTAAGAAACAGTATTTTCAGAATAAAATAATGTTTAAAGAATAACTGCATAATATTTTCAAAGTAAAATCATAATATTTCAAGCATAATGTCATGATATTTTCAAAATAAAATAATATTATTACAAGCATGAAATCACAATATTTTCAGAATAAAGGCATAATATTTTAAGAATCAACTGAAGTATTTTCAAAATAAAATATTTCAAATTTAAGTCATATTTTCAGATTAAAATCAAGACTGAAGTCATAGTATTTTCAAAATAAATGAGTAACAATAAAGTCTATAAAATCTTGGGAATAATTGTAAGTAGTTCCACTATTTTGGAGGAAAAAGTCTTGATGTTTTGAGATAAAAGTTTGAGTATGACTGTAATAAAGTCACATCAACTTCGCAGGTTTTTTGTTTTTGAATGTTTTTTCTTTCTTCTGTAAGAGTTTTTGTTTAAACAAAAACAGTCCCAGTGGAACTGAAGTGAAATATGAGATGATTCAGTAACTAATAATCCCTCTTTAAATGGAAGCAAACACCTCGCAGTTTAAATACACCCCCCTCCTCCTCCCCCTCCTCCCGCCGTCTCTCCGGTGACGCTGATGACGCTGATACTTCCTGATACACCTGGTCAGGTCAACAACTATAGTTTGTACCTGAATCATCTACAGACTCTGTGTGTTTGTGTTACGTGGACTGACCTCCTGCAGCATGAAAAGAGAGACACAACCGACAGCTTCATCGATCACAACAAACTGCAATGTGAGTTTTTATTGATTAATTACCAGTAAGTCAGTAGACGTGAACACACCAATCGTTTGTTGATCGGTGACGTCCTGCGGAAAAATCGAACTAATCAGTAGATGTTATCACTAAATGAGTCTGTAATTAAAGTGAAACGTTTGTCTGCAGGTTCTGCTTCAGTAAATCACAGTTTGTGGTCGGTAATCAACTCTATCGTTCTACGTGAAGAAGTGTTTCTGCCAATCTCCGTTCAAAAATCCGCCGCTTTAATGTTTTCTTCCGGATGTAGGCTGAAAACATTTACACACACGTCAGAAATCCGGTAAAAACTCATCAGACGTGTCTTCTGCTGAATTCGGCTCACAGATGATCCGCATGCAAAGACTTAAGTCAGATCTAGTTCTGTGAATGTGCTCTCATCAGAAGCAGTTAAACAAATATCCTGAGGCAGCTTGTTGTATACAAACGTTCAGATTTAATGAAATCACTGAAAGCTTCTCGGGATGTTCAGTGTGATTCTGTGTAGCTTAAAAGTTCCGATGTCACGAACATTTACGGCCCGAATTTTGGTGTCAAGCCACGCCATTAAATCGTCGGATTTTGAGCGGAATTTGGTGTAACTTTATGTCCATCTCAGAAGCAGCTGAAGGATTCCAGGAACGTGAAACTTCTGTTTGTCACAAACTGAAGAACAACACAGAGTTTATCTGAAAACTTCCTGTTTGTTTATTTCTTAGTTTGTTTATTGTCACAGAGAATTTTTAGGCCTATAGCCCAAAAAATAAAAAATTGAATTAGATTAGATTATTAGATTAGATTAATTTGATTATTGTATTATTATACAAGCGTCAATTATTTGATGCTTTTAAACACTTGAATACTGAATATGTTTAAATGTGAAAACCACAGAAATTACAACACTGATATATTTCAGGGGAGACCAGGGTCGGTTGGAACACTTTTCAATCTGTTTCTCTGACATTGTTCATGTTATAATAAAAGATTAAAGTCTCAGCTGAATAATTCTGTTTAAATGTACACAGATGTTTTATAAATAAAATAAGATGGAACTTTATTATAATGAATAAATAAATCTCAAAGTTATTTCTCTTATTTTATTTCTAAAACTTTTGTGTACCTTAAAACAGAATAATTTAGCTGCAACTTTAATCTTTTAAAATCAGATGATTTGCAATTAAAGTCATATTTGTACCAAATTCCCCCAAGTCCTGTTAAAATGTATTTAACGTGTATTAGAATTGATAATATTAACAACATCCCATCTGTAAGAATGTTTATTAATTTGGTCTTTGACCTGTGATGTAACAATATACAGAATACTGCAGTAAATATTGACCGTGAATAATTTTATATTTATTTTTATTTGAGCTCTGCTGCATCCTGTTTGTTTCACAGTTGTAATAATAATAATACTAATACTACTACTAATAATAATACATTTATTAATGGAGCACCTTTAAAGACTCAGCAGAAACAGAGGAAAGACTAAATTAAACTAAAATTAAATTAAAAAGAAACTAAAATTGAAGTAAAACTAAAACACAAAGCAAATATTGTAGAAATAAGACGGAATATTAAAATAGATGAGAACAATAAGAACAAGAATATAAATATGTCAAAAAAAATCTAAATATTAAATCTAAATATAAGTTGATGAGTTTTCTGTGACATTCAAAGGACCAGAAAACATCTGTGTACCAACCAACCCTAGTCTCCCCCACTGTGAAAACCAGTCAGACCAGCTGAGGGTGAAACTGGTCTGATGACCTCATGTGGTCATCAGACCAGTTTCAGATCAGTCCTGTCAGTCCTGTCAGTCTGTCTGGTCAGCGCTGTGCTCTTCACTTCTGTGTTTGTTTATTCATGAACAATAAAGTTTATAAAATAAATAATAATAAACAAAACAAATAAACAAACAAACAAATGTATGTCCATGCGCTGCACCTCTTTTCACATGTTTGGACCTGTTATTCAACTGGTGATTAATCTGACAATAATTTTTCCACTAGTCGATCAGTTGTTTGGTCAGTGTCAGAAAATGGTGATCATTAATTAATCAATGAATTGTTGTGTGTTCAGGATGGCGGATGGTATGAAGACTCAGCTGGTGAGCGCCATCCACCTGCAGGAGGTGGAGCTGCAGGAGAAGCCTGCAGACAAGCAGCAGGGCAGCACCAACAACAACAACGGTGAGTCAGTGCGAGCTGATCAATAATCAATAAGCTGCTGTAGAGAGACTGACAGGAGAGATCAGCACGATCAACAGGAGAAAAAACACATTTGAATAAATGAATTTGTGTTCTGAGGTTCTCAGGGACGAGAAACAGAGAACAGCTGTGTGTGTTGTTCCTCATCTCTCCAGCAGGTGGCAGCAGCTCCTCACAGAGTCTCTGTGTTAAACGCTGAATTGACTGTTTATATCAGCGGTTTCAAACTGTTTCAAATTAACAGACTGAATCTGCTGTCACAGCTTTAAACACATGAAATGTGATAATAACTTTATTTAAAAGCTGAGCGACTGCAGTTTGTTCTTTATTTTAAACAGAAGGAAGTTCTGATGTTTGAGCAACAGAAACAAATCACTTTATAAATGAAACTTGTCTTATGTCAGTGAGACGTTCTCGTCTCCTCTCAGCTGCTCTCTGATCATGTTTCTTTGTCTCTGTACAGATGAGACGTTCACTGTCGAAGAAGCGGTGGAAACTATCGGCTTCGGTCGGTTTCACATCCTGCTGTTTGTCATCATGGGCAGCTCCAATGTGAGAAACACTTTTATCACATTTATTATCATTCAGGCCCGAGCACTGACCTTGGTGGAAGGACCCTTTTTAGGGGCCTTAAACATAATTTAAAACTCACCAAATGTGGCAGTCACGTCAGTTGCAGTGAAAATTTATGTGTTATATGGTTCTTGGTGATGGGCGGGGCAAAATGGCTTGGCCACACCCTCTAAACAGCAGCCCGACTGCATTTTTCACCGACATGCATGAAAATTGGTACTCATATGTATCCCATGCACAGCAAAGTCTCTTGGGTCTATAGGCGAAACCCAACAGGAAGTTGGCCATTTTGTGATCAGTTTTGGAGTTTTCCACACGTTGTATTTTAACGAACTCAACAACTTCAAAATCAGTGTGTGCCATCTTGACTACTTTGTGATCAAAAGTTAGTAAAAGATTTTGCTATCATAGAAGGGCGTAGGGTGGCCTGGCGTCGAATTTTGATGACTCCTCATGAAACACCAAATTGCTGTAACTTTAGTATAAATGAGCTGATCATGACAAGGAGGAGTCATAGTTATAGCGCCACCTAGTGGAGACAGGAAGTGTCATCGAATTCTTTCCTGTGGTGTCCAAAGCGAGCGAAAATTCAGCACCTCGTCAAACGGTCAGCATTTGGCGACACGGTCGTGGTTGCAGCACGCTCCGACGGCCGCAGGGGTGTGAGGGTCATACAGCGCTGCTTGCAGCTTTAATTATCATTAATATTATTATCATTTTTTATATTTATCATCATCACATTGATCAGCTGATTGAGACTTTTACATTTTAATTCTTTATGATTTAACATCATTTTAGAACAAAACAGAAGCTGTAAAACCTGTAAAAATACTTTTTCATTCAGGTCAGTGAAGTTCACAAACTTAAACTTCACTAAACGTCCAGTTTTCACTTCCTGTCAACATTCCTACAAAATAAAAGTATCGTCGTGGGGCTAGATGATTCAGCTGAAAATGTTTCATAATAAAATGTTTAATTTCAGTTGACACAGATAATTATTGATCATTTCAATGACCTGTTTTTCATAAAGACCAGTTTAACCACCTGACTTTGTATGAACAACTTTATTTTTCAGACGCACACACAATAAACTTAAAGCATTTCCTGTCAGCCTGTGTCTCCGCTCTGTTTCTTTTGTGGTGTCACATGATCATGGTGCTGTTCAGTGTTTGGCTGTTGGTGTGTCATAGGTTTGGACAGTATTTATTTTTTCTTCATCTTTTCTGTGGTGTAATAAATAATTGAAAGCTGGATGGAGATGATTTTCAGATGTAACATGTGGTTTTTATAGCTAGAAGAAGTCAAAATAAA